>KZ308413.1:341635-352364 GCA_000376725.2 Ladona fulva
CAATCCATTTACTGTCCAGTTTCCATGGATTAATTAAATAAAAAAATTGTTATCGGTAGTGTGATTTAGAATAATAAAACATCCAAAAACTAACAAAAGTAAAGAGTTACTCTCGATGGTTTTAAGATGTTTTCTTATTCTCATACTTTAACTATCAAAATTACTCATCATAGTAGTGTAATTGTGAGAAATCCCTCGAAGATTTTCCACTTTTATTAAACCTGGAGAACACGAAATCCTACAATAGTATGGTGAATACGAAGTGAACTCTTATAGACAATTAATGTTATTAGATCGTGCTTAACCCGTATAAGGAAACCAAATTCTTATTTTTGATGAATAAAAATGTTAATTTAACAATATCAGTTCCTCCGTTCCATTTCTTATAAATGCTGTTTGAAAGAAAAGTTAGTAGATTTAAAAGAACGTTTGTCGATAGAGATTAAGTCTTTCGAGAAATTCAGGATACCATGATCCATGTATCTTTCTTTCTTATGGATATTTAATGCTGAATAGCAGAACTGATATAATCGAAATACATTAAATGGAAGGTTTCGTTACCTTAAATGATGAACGTCTGTAAAAATTATGCCACAGTTTTATGAAAGTTTACTAGAAATTCCGATGGAACTACTGATTTACTACAAATATTATGCAAACTACACCCCCTTCGGATTTCAAGGATGTCGCCTCAAGGGATTATCTCCATTAGAATCAATATGATTCTAACCTATTGGTTGCTTACAAACAGGTGATACCTGGAGTACATTTTGGAGGCGTTAGTCGCCAGTCAACACGGAGAAAAGTCAATTCGGCATCAAAGTTGGTATAATTGACAATCAAACTTTATTCTTAAGATGAGTCAAAATTATCTCAGTATGGTACAAAATTATAACCAGTAGCTACTTAAGAATATTGAAATTTCCATTGAAAGTTGGGTCCAAGAATTTGTTTTCAGCATTTAAAATACTGCGTAGGTAAATATTACGAATTCTTTAAGAACAAAAGATGTATCTGAAAGACTCTAGCCGTTTCTCTAATGAGATAGGGGACGGAGAGAAATTTATAACGAGTTAAGATAACAACTAGTACAGCTAGCTAGTACTATGAACGACCCGGAACACATGACTTATATTCCTAGAAAAAGTGTCAACATTATTATCATTATAAATACAATTAAATAAAAAGATTTCGTCTAAATTTATCCTTCTATGAAGCTCATTTTACTCGTTGCTTAAATCTTTAAAGGTTATCTTTATGGGTTTCTATTGTCTCTGTTTACCTTTCGGTTAAAAATGCTTCTCGCTTAAACAGTGGAGAAAGACTCCAAGATATTCAAACGGTTAAAATTTTAAGGTATATGACCAGCCACTATTATGTTACTAGCTAACAGTACCGTCGAAAAAAGGCAGCATTTCCTTAGGCAATCATATTGTTTACATCTTGCTTATGCCTTTCGGTTAAAATATGTGCTGTTTCATTACTAATCATGCCTCGAAGTTATCAAAAATTAAACCAAAGTTGTTTATACATCAACTACTAAGATAAGAACACTAGGACAAAATTAATAACTTCGACCCCTTGTTTTGAATAAACGTCAAAAAAAAAGAAAAATGATAGACTGGAAAATGATGAAAAGATCCTTGCATGTACTTTTTACGTAATTTTTTCGAGTCAAATGTGACCCTACCTGAAATATTTTGGGCAAAAGTGCTAACGATGTTTAATAACCAATTGAGCAGCCTCAAGACTTCCTAAACATCGTTAATTTATTGACTAGTACCGTTAAACATAGTTATTGATAATTTGCTGACATCGGATGATATACTACGGTCATTAAAATAGTGGATTTTATTTATAAATATATCTGAAATGACTCACCAAAATTGGCGATACCTCGCACCAGTGCCTTTCTGATTGCCAAATGCGTGATGATGAATGAAACAGCTGTTATTTGAAAATAACCATGTTTCCCCGTAATTGCTTCCTCCATTATGGCGATTCATCTCTCATTCACGCTTCCTTAACCACTGGAATGTTATGAATTGCAGAGTGACAACGATCTCTTTGTCTCCCTGCATAGCACACGAACAATAACCTGAAATAAATACGCACGAATGCTACAAGTTAATTAAAATAGCTACTCAAATATTTGCCTTAATTATAACCTGATGTTTCTCTAAAGACTAATCATTTTTCAGGCAACTATTTTCCCTAGTGCCATTAAACACTGGATGAATCAGATTGTGTGATAATTAAGGTGGAACTCAGCTTAATTATGTGCTTTGATTAAGTTATAATTAACCTAGGGGTAAATTATATCAATGATGAAACTCTGCTGACTTCCACACGGTTGAAACAGCGATGGACTGTTTTATCTGCTGTTGTAAGGTAACATTTTTACTTTGATCCAAAACATAAATATCAAAGCGATGATCTATGAATGAAGCTCTATATGCATAGAAGACGGCTAAGGGTGTCCTATCCTATGTGGTATGACAGACTTCAGTCCCTTCAGACTTTTTTCAAGTCCATTCTTCCTTGGGAAGCGCTATATGAAATAAAATTTTCTCGTAACGAAAATTAAAACCAAGACACCCTGACCATATGACATGAGGGAGCAGTTATGAAGTATATTTAATCATACAATGGAAGTCGTGTCAACGTAAAAATGTCACCAGTACATGTAGAATGGCGTATTGGTTGGTGCATTAAGAATCGAACACCATTTCAAGTTTGGATAGGACATTTATCTTAATTTCATTTTTCGGGGTGCACCGACACAATTTACTTGTTTTCTACTTCTAAAAGCTTAAAAAAAACTCGTAGTTTCCCCACGTCGTATGAAGTCGTGTTACCGTCGCTCTAGCAAAAATTTTGCTCTAAAATAATAATAATAACAATAATAACATCAATAATAATAACAGTAATAACACTATCAATAATAACAACAATAATAATAACAATAACAACAACAATAATAACAATACTAACAATAACAATAAAACAATAATAGTGATGATGACGACATTATTAGGTGAATTTTAGTTACTAGACCACCCCCACAATTAACCTTTTCCAAGTCACAAGGAAAATTCCCTAACAAGGATTTGAATTCGCGACCCCACGGTTAATAGACTAACACTCTAACCACTACGCCACAGAGGTCGTGTTCTGCGTTTATGGGTGTTTTTTTTACACAAAGAATAAATAAATTCAATTATCACCACAAAAAGAAAGTACAGCAATGGATAAAGAACATGTTCATAAGATGAGGTCGTGATTTACCCGATGAATTGTTTGTAGTGACCTCGACATCGGCTAGTATTTGCGGAAGTTCGAAGATAAATGAAGACCGAATTTTGTTCTGCAAACTTTAAGCAATCCCTTCGTAATTTTAGCTCAAAGAAACGGTATGCACGGTCGTTTGCAGATTTTATTCAAAGATGAGCGTGCGAAGCTTCAAAGCCCGAACTCAAAACGAGCCGTTGCGGTATTTTTTGACCATGTATTATAACTATTTTAGCCCACTTCACGACGCTACAATGCGTCATAATTTGAAATTTAAACTTTAAATCTAACATTTGAACCCGATAATGACGTCAAACCTTAACGTCTGGATTGAAGAGTTAATTTGTCTGCTTCTGCTTAAATCTCCTCGTAATTTGTCAGTTGAAATGACGCCCATCTCTAGGTCGTGATGGGAGATTATCTTTTTGAAGAGTATTTAAATAAGAAGTTAGAGAGGTTTTCAAGGTTCACTGCCACGCCTTCGGAGTAGAGAAACAAGGGGAAATAAACCAAAAAACATCAGAAGAGGAGATGATTCCGAGGTTCCTCGAATCGCATAGATCAAAGATGTTTACGTCAGAGAATCTGGAGGGATTCTCCCACTCTCAACCTCGCGAAAGAAGATTCCGAAGGAGTTTATTCGTTTTATGCTGAAAGAGGGAAGCGAGAGAGAGAGTAGCAATTCGAGGTTTAGTTTCAAGAAGAAGGAGATGAAGAGGAAGAGGAAATGAGCTGGAAAAAAGGGGCGATAAGATGATAAGTGATGGATTATGATTAGAAGAGAGAATGAAGGAAAGAGGAAACAGAGGGGAGAATGTTAAGGCATTAGATTAGATTAGAAACGTCGTCTTATGGACGAAATTGAGACTAATAAGGCTCCTCTCACATCTAATTTATCGTCATTTTATGTTCGTATTAATAAGACTCTGGAAGAGAGAGAAAAGGAAGAAGCTACGAAGCTGATTTAGTAAAACCAAAGAGTCAAATACAACATAATACAAGAAAATAAAACATGTAATAGAAGGAAACGCCCATGGGAAGTATAGGTGGNATACGGAACCGGGACTCGAACCCGGCTTTCCTGATTTCCCGACTTCCGATTGGTTGCTCCGACCATTGAGCTATCTGGCCAGAACATTTAGACATGCCGTTCGCGCTCGTGATATAAATACGCCATAGTTACAGTATTTGATGAAACGCCATTTTGTTTGTCTCCATAAAAAGTTCAGCAATGCAATAAATGATGCTGTCTCCGTTTACTTATTTTCCCTATTCCCCTCTTATTTTCAATATTTAGTTGCTAATGTCAGTAAATTTCGCTTGTTTTTATGCCCCCCATTCTCGTTGGAGTTTTCTTGCAGGGTTTTAATTTTTCCCAAGGGGCAGACTTAGCTTTTTAACCCATATAATATTTCCTTGTCTTTATAGTATTTTCTTTAGTTCAATCTCAATAGCTCTATCTTTGTATCAATAATGACGGAGGGTTAGATGTAAAAAGAGGTTAATAAGTCCTAATACCTCCCTTAAATAAAGATGTATCATTATTAATATTATGGAATGGATTATCGCAAAGGTATTTGCGTAGTTATTTAGATCGAAGAAGCAACTGTGGCGTTTCTAAAAAGGTATCCCCTACTATATATCCGTTAAAATTATCGTGTCAACACTAAGTGTTCATTCTGATATAATTTTAATCTTCCTTGCTAATTTAATCGTATACTGAAGCTATTTAGTTATGTGTTGAGTTGGTATGGAGCTTGTCTTAAATCGCCCCTCTCCCCCCCTGCAAGTATCTTGATCAGCCACTAGGTGAAGAATTACATAGCTTTCCTTTGATTTAGTCTCTGCAAGCATAGAATAATGAGGAAATAATGACACTTTTCGTTCAATAAGGAGAAACAATAACTAACCCCTTAAGTGTGATTTTAAAAAATGGCTCATATGGAAATTTAAATGTAAATAAAATATAGATTCAAGATTTGATTTGTTTGCAAAATTTTGAATGTAATAAATCTCGAAACTTTGGTGATAATTAGCAGGCCTTTCGCAACATTAGTGAATTATTTATATTACAGTATCGTATACCGTCGTATATGATTGAGGGGTTAATGACATTATTCAGCACGACTCCGACCTCAGTAGCAGCCATGCAGTCCGACGAAAAAACTTCCATTCATTAAGATGTGTTAGCAGAAGCAACGCCACATACGAAATGGATACCCCACACGGAATGTCCAGAACACTCCTCCAGTAATTCACGAAACTAAGAGATCATTACTTTTGCATAAAACGAATTTCCGTGTCACGTCACGCCGCGTAATATATTGGCGCTTTGAAGCTAAACGGAAGCAGTCTTAGAATCGGAGGAATCCACTCTGAATCCCCAGGAAACGACCCGCGCTTTTACCCAGACTTTTATATTCCGCACTTTACGTTCGAAGCAGACTCCTAAAAGAAAACTAATATGGCGGAGTTAACGCGCTGCGAGTCACATTATGTTGTGCCACCGGCGTTTGAAAAAGATCCCCGCCGTGGTGCGGGTGGCGGTCTCGCTTTGAAAAGTCCGATAGAATGATACCACTCGATCTCCAGAATTCCGTCGGCGCGCATGCTTATTAGAGAGGGATGCCGGCCGGGAAGATCTGCGGGTCCATTCCCACGCTGGAAGAATGGATGCTCAACGTCCGATATCCACCCCACCTACGGCAGCCGTGGGAAGATATACCACGCGGGAGTTAAATGCGGAGTCTTTCAAGATGGACGCCTTAATAGCCCCGCCTCGTTATCAACTTGCAAATGGAGCTTGCGAACCGGTTTAGTCGCACCTCCTTAATCTGTTATTTGGGTGAACCTCTGAAATGTGTGGTAACCGGTGGATCGATACGAATTGGGACGATATCCCGGCATAATGTACGGTCTTTGAGAATAAATGTTTTCCTAGGACGTTCGTGGACAAAATTTAAGGATCCTTTGAAATAGTGCTTCTCAACAGTTGTACCAGACCTAATACTAGACTAGGACATTGATGTGTTAAAAAATATCCAAAGTTCTATGTGTACTCCGTAAAGATATTAGTCTGGATACTGGTTAGGCCTTTAACCCTTTCACCATTAGCTACCTCAAGCCCTAGAGAGATAATAAGGTATACTTTGGAAGGTGAGGAATTAGTGAGTGCCTTGCTTTTCTCACTTAAACAGAACGCCATCATTAGCAAAAAGACCCTATGAATGACAATTTTTATGACATTCAATAAGTAAATATAAAAAATGCAACAGCAATAAGCATGTTGTTTTAGTGATGGACTTTCCCCAAGTTAAGACCGAGGCGATCATGTTTAAATAGATATCAAGCTGAATGGCATCACTAAGAATCGCTTAAACCTCAGTAGCTTTCAAATCACCACAGCCGTAAAGAAGACAGAGACAATGTCAAATAAAAGGTAAATACATATTCCTCTATCCTATGCTAAAAGAAAAATACATATACACATATATGCACATTCTGCCAGCCGTCGATCGGCGTGTGAAAGTGAATCTAAATTGGGAGTACAGAAATTGGTTTTCCTTTTCACAAAATTTGAGAAAACCGTGAAACTTTCTGAGAGTTAGAAAGACGAATGACATTGTAAGGTTCTAAAAAGTGCTATTACCTTAGAAGTATAGAAATACAGAAAGTAGAAGTATAGAAATCAACTCATTGACAACAGTTCGCCGGCTGTACGATGGTGAAGCTCCCTGGAAAGATTTGTAAGATAGTTCTAAATTGTTTTCAAGGAAAAAATTTCCATATTGACAAAATCAGAGATTCGGTGCTCAGAGAAGATGTGGGTCAACTTAACGACTCAACTTAATCAAGTTAAAAAAGGGAAGGGAACTAAATGTTCAAATCCATTGGTCGCTAGAGAAATATACTTTATGAACAAGTGTTTACCATTTATTTCAACATCAATCTACGGAACTTGTTATGGATCAGCTTATTGTTCGTGACTACCAGAAAGAGAAACATTACTTCGTTATTATTTTCTTTCATACCTCTAAACAAACATCGGGCGCTCCAATAAATCGGTTTCACTTAGCAACCGCACAGAACACCAATCATTGGGTAAACACAGGTTGCGTCGATAGCTCCCATGTATTAATGCAAAAACGACCAATGAGGCATCGATCATACACACTTTTTACATCCCCGAGTATCAGCATCGCCCTGGTATCCACCAATCTTCGAAGGAAAAAGAGAGAAGGGGGACGGGAGAAAAATTCGAAACCACACCCCTGGAAGCATCCGCCCCCACCCCTTCCGATTCCGATCTTTGCCCTCAAAAGAGCCGCCTCCACGGGAAGGCGCGTTCTCCCAGCAATGGCTCGTATCTCTTGCGCATCACACCAACGAGAGCCACGCCGAAAACTAACCTGTTCAGCGGCGGGACAGCAACTTGCCGCCTCCGGTCGAAGGGAGGAATTTCAGTAGCCAGCGGTTGAGATAAAATAAAACAGTGGGGAGGAATACCTTTCGGAAAAGAATAGGATATTAAGCGGGAGAGGGTTCGGGAGTCGGGGGAGGGTCCGTGGAGAAAGAAGGATTGCCAACGGAAAGGATTCTCACGCGAAAGAATCTCGGTCGCTTTCTTCTCTCTTGGGTCGATCACTCAGAATGGAATATAATGAGAAAAATGACTGCGATCGAATGGAACGACTGATACTTTCAACCTTCCCATCCGTATTTCTCTCTGAATGGGCTCCTATGGCTTAAATTGGCTAAGTTTCATTTTGATTTCTGAGCAATCGGAAGTATTTCCGTGGACTGCAAATTACAAGAGTTTATTCAAACTAAATATTACGAGGTAAATGAATATTGTGTTATTTACTTTAATACAATTTTCTTGGGTGTATTGCAATGAATTTTGGGCTTTATTCACATTCCATATATCAAACTAAATTGGAAAATCATGTTGAAAAGACAACGACAAAGTGCCACGCGGGCCGCGGATTGAGGTTCTTCGCGCATAAACGGTACGTACATACAAAAGTATTTAACCTTTCGGTAGGTTCACGTTCCCTAATATTCCCCTCTCAACGCCATTTTTTTCGCTTCCTGGTAACTTACTGCATCCTTTTTGTGTTCTAACAACATCTTGTTTGTTTTCCCTTCTGCTTTTTCCTTTTGTATAACTCTCTCAATTAAATTCCTTAAAACGATACGTATAAGTGCCAAAAAAACATATTTACACCAATGCGTAGACATCTATCAATAAGGTGCACCATGGTGAAGATTTCTGTGGTTATTCGAATGCATAGTGATCACTACGTATTTACGAAGTATTCAATTCCAGCTGAAAGTTAATTTCAATTGTGGAAATACAAAACCAAATTTTCCGCCATTTCGCGTGCAGTTTAATCCGATTTTAACCTTATAATACTATGTCAATTATACAAAATTTGATAGTTCGTGGTCGTAACATGAAAGATAAGTTTCAGTTGATGTAGCCAGTTCGGGATAGGCACCTGAACGGGTCAAAGATTACAGCAGAAATATCAGCAATTGAAATAGCAAAACGGAAATATCGAGAAAATTGGCGTATGCTTCCATACAAGGAAACGATTTCATCTACACTATACATGAAAAATATCGATGAAATATTCTTTGGTATTGGTATAGCTGTGAAAGGTGACCTGGCATTATAGCACAATGATGATCAAAAGGTTGTGATGTGGTGTAACAGATGAATGATGAAAATAAAAAAGGACAGGCGTAGTAGCTAATGAAGAAATCATTCAAAGAGCAATTGGAGAGAGAAGTCTCCGAAAAACATTGTAATAAAAGAAGAGATACATAATCTTTATGGGACAATAGTCTTCTGAGAGAGGTTCGATTGTAAGGAAGCAAAGGATATAATGAGAAATTTTTCATAATCTCATTCGGTGACCCATCTTCACCCTAAGAGATTTCAACCATCAACCTCATTTGTAGTACTTCTTCCATATTATAAATAAATATACGTTGTTTTCTTTGCTTTCTACAATTTTGTTTTGTATTTCAAGTAAACATTTTTCTTCCGAGTCGATATTTTTATTCGGAATCCGAAATAATCCAGTATCCTGAAAAACCTTCGTCCCCATAATTTTGGATTTGGAATATTCAACCTACTTTCATCCGCAGATGTTTTTCCAGTGAGATTGTGAGCCATCGAGGCTATAGCCAAATTATTTACGGAGGGCATCTTTCTCATTCTATCAAAAGGTTTTCACAATACCAAATGCTCGAACAACGTATGGCAAGAACTCCATGGAATATTCGTAGAACATTATTTCGTAACAGCATTACAAATTTTAAATATTTTATTCATAAAAAGCCTCGAAGGCATCCCAAGGGTGCCAGAAACATAAGTAAGTACACCATTACGTACAAGTAACGAAATTTTTCGTTAATAAGGAATGCCTGTTTACTCTCAAGATTAAGCCGAAATCGGTAACCAGGCAACTGTTGGAAGCGAAATTACTATCAGGTACGCCGTTAACGTCCCCGAAAAGCTCTTTCTGACGAGTCAAAATTTACCGTGGAACAAAAAGACGTATCAAGGTGAACTAACATCGCAACCGCTTTACGTGTGTTGAGCAAACTGCAATACGCCGGCCCTTGAAGGGAATCAAGAATGCGCAATCCAATCGATTATGGCGGCGTAAAAGCTGGAGTAGTCTCCTTTGACCCATCCTGTCTCCCGCGGTGATAATTGTCCTTCAGTCGGGGGAACCTTTTCCTCGAGAGCGAGCTACCGAACTTTTTACGACCCCATGAATCTCTTACTGAAACTCCACTTTCAAATGGATTCAGCAAAGGTAAACCTCAAGTCAACCAGAAGCTTTTCTCGAGCACGATCATCTTGACCTTGATCATATAAATAAGTGTACGCAACTTCGCCCTTATTTATACTTATATCTTTTCGCCGGTAGCACTCCTTGCGGCCGCGGTTGTAAAATTTCAATTTTATGTTACATATGGTGGTCTCACTTCTAACAATTTTTCAAAGCATAATAAAACCGACATTCGTGTTAGAGATCGCGTTTAGATTGATAAACGAGCCTTAGGAATCTCCCTAGCCGTTGAATATCCTTCAATAGTCTCAGCCCATAGTGGTTTTGCGATCGTGGCTAAATAAATGGGTATTGAAATCTATAGAGATATATAAAATAATTGCATTGCCACTCAAATTTAAAATCAGCTTAGTGAAATTCACTTGAAACGTTTCAAGCAAAAGTTCAGAATTAATAGGCTGTTAATAAGGATTAAAGGAAAGGAAGGTAACTTAGTAGGTTGAAAACCTACGAAAATCCCAAAGGAATAACAAGTGTGAAAGTTGTGGTTAGAATACCTTCCCGGAAAGTGGGAGACCTGGGTTCGAGTCCCAGTCGTGTCGCTATTTTTCACACTTGTTATTCCTTTC
>KZ308413.1:356392-383056 GCA_000376725.2 Ladona fulva
CAATCCATTTACTGTCCAGTTTCCATGGATTAATTAAATAAAAAAATTGTTATCGGTAGTGTGATTTAGAATAATAAAACATCCAAAAACTAACAAAAGTAAAGAGTTACTCTCGATGGTTTTAAGATGTTTTCTTATTCTCATACTTTAACTATCAAAATTACTCATCATAGTAGTGTAATTGTGAGAAATCCCTCGAAGATTTTCCACTTTTATTAAACCTGGAGAACACGAAATCCTACAATAGTATGGTGAATACGAAGTGAACTCTTATAGACAATTAATGTTATTAGATCGTGCTTAACCCGTATAAGGAAACCAAATTCTTATTTTTGATGAATAAAAATGTTAATTTAACAATATCAGTTCCTCCGTTCCATTTCTTATAAATGCTGTTTGAAAGAAAAGTTAGTAGATTTAAAAGAACGTTTGTCGATAGAGATTAAGTCTTTCGAGAAATTCAGGATACCATGATCCATGTATCTTTCTTTCTTATGGATATTTAATGCTGAATAGCAGAACTGATATAATCGAAATACATTAAATGGAAGGTTTCGTTACCTTAAATGATGAACGTCTGTAAAAATTATGCCACAGTTTTATGAAAGTTTACTAGAAATTCCGATGGAACTACTGATTTACTACAAATATTATGCAAACTACACCCCCTTCGGATTTCAAGGATGTCGCCTCAAGGGATTATCTCCATTAGAATCAATATGATTCTAACCTATTGGTTGCTTACAAACAGGTGATACCTGGAGTACATTTTGGAGGCGTTAGTCGCCAGTCAACACGGAGAAAAGTCAATTCGGCATCAAAGTTGGTATAATTGACAATCAAACTTTATTCTTAAGATGAGTCAAAATTATCTCAGTATGGTACAAAATTATAACCAGTAGCTACTTAAGAATATTGAAATTTCCATTGAAAGTTGGGTCCAAGAATTTGTTTTCAGCATTTAAAATACTGCGTAGGTAAATATTACGAATTCTTTAAGAACAAAAGATGTATCTGAAAGACTCTAGCCGTTTCTCTAATGAGATAGGGGACGGAGAGAAATTTATAACGAGTTAAGATAACAACTAGTACAGCTAGCTAGTACTATGAACGACCCGGAACACATGACTTATATTCCTAGAAAAAGTGTCAACATTATTATCATTATAAATACAATTAAATAAAAAGATTTCGTCTAAATTTATCCTTCTATGAAGCTCATTTTACTCGTTGCCTAAATCTTTAAAGGATATCATTATGGGTTTTTATTGTCTCTATTTACCTTTCGATCAAAAATGCTTCTCGCTTAAACAGTGGAGAAAGACTCCAAGATATTCAAACGGTTAAAATTTTAAGGTATATGACCAGCCACTATTATGTTACTAGCTAACAGTACCGTCGAAAAAAGGCAGCATTTCCTTAGGCAATCATATTGTTTACATCTTGCTTATGCCTTTCGGTTAAAATATGTGCTGTTTCATTACTAATCATGCCTCGAAGTTATCAAAAATTAAACCAAAGTTGTTTATACATCAACTACTAAGATAAGAACACTAGGACAAAATTAATAACTTCGACCCCTTGTTTTGAATAAACGTCAAAAAAAAAGAAAAATGATAGACTGGAAAATGATGAAAAGATCCTTGCATGTACTTTTTACGTAATTTTTTCGAGTCAAATGTGACCCTACCTGAAATATTTTGGGCAAAAGTGCTAACGATGTTTAATAACCAATTGAGCAGCCTCAAGACTTCCTAAACATCGTTAATTTATTGACTAGTACCGTTAAACATAGTTATTGATAATTTGCTGACATCGGATGATATACTACGGTCATTAAAATAGTGGATTTTATTTATAAATATATCTGAAATGACTCACCAAAATTGGCGATACCTCGCACCAGTGCCTTTCTGATTGCCAAATGCGTGATGATGAATGAAACAGCTGTTATTTGAAAATAACCATGTTTCCCCGTAATTGCTTCCTCCATTATGGCGATTCATCTCTCATTCACGCTTCCTTAACCACTGGAATGTTATGAATTGCAGAGTGACAACGATCTCTTTGTCTCCCTGCATAGCACACGAACAATAACCTGAAATAAATACGCACGAATGCTACAAGTTAATTAAAATAGCTACTCAAATATTTGCCTTAATTATAACCTGATGTTTCTCTAAAGACTAATCATTTTTCAGGCAACTATTTTCCCTAGTGCCATTAAACACTGGATGAATCAGATTGTGTGATAATTAAGGTGGAACTCAGCTTAATTATGTGCTTTGATTAAGTTATAATTAACCTAGGGGTAAATTATATCAATGATGAAACTCTGCTGACTTCCACACGGTTGAAACAGCGATGGACTGTTTTATCTGCTGTTGTAAGGTAACATTTTTACTTTGATCCAAAACATAAATATCAAAGCGATGATCTATGAATGAAGCTCTATATGCATAGAAGACGGCTAAGGGTGTCCTATCCTATGTGGTATGACAGACTTCAGTCCCTTCAGACTTTTTTCAAGTCCATTCTTCCTTGGGAAGCGCTATATGAAATAAAATTTTCTCGTAACGAAAATTAAAACCAAGACACCCTGACCATATGACATGAGGGAGCAGTTATGAAGTATATTTAATCATACAATGGAAGTCGTGTCAACGTAAAAATGTCACCAGTACATGTAGAATGGCGTATTGGTTGGTGCATTAAGAATCGAACACCATTTCAAGTTTGGATAGGACATTTATCTTAATTTCATTTTTCGGGGTGCACCGACACAATTTACTTGTTTTCTACTTCTAAAAGCTTAAAAAAAACTCGTAGTTTCCCCACGTCGTATGAAGTCGTGTTACCGTCGCTCTAGCAAAAATTTTGCTCTAAAATAATAATAATAACAATAATAACATCAATAATAATAACAGTAATAACACTATCAATAATAACAACAATAATAATAACAATAACAACAACAATAATAACAATACTAACAATAACAATAAAACAATAATAGTGATGATGACGACATTATTAGGTGAATTTTAGTTACTAGACCACCCCCACAATTAACCTTTTCCAAGTCACAAGGACAATTCCCTAACAAGGATTTGAATTCGCGACCCCACGGTTAATAGACTAACACTCTAACCACTACGCCACAGAGGTCGTGTTCTGCGTTTATGGGTGTTTTTTTTTACATAAAGAATAAATAAATTCAATTATCACCACAAAAAGAAAGCACAGCAATGGATAAAGAACATGTTCATAAGATGAGGTCGTGATTTACCCGATGAATTGTTTGTAGTGACCTCGACATCGGCTAGTATTTGCGGAAGTTCGAAGATAAATGAAGACCGAATTTTGTTCTGCAAACTTTAAGCAATCCCTTCGTAATTTTAGCTCAAAGAAACGGTATGCACGGTCGTTTGCAGATTTTATTCAAACTCAAAACGAGCCGTTGCGGTATTTTTTGACCATGTATTATAACTATTTTAGCCCACTTCACGACGCTACAATGCGTCATAATTTGAAATTTAAACTTTAAATCTAACATTTGAACCCGATAATGACGTCAAACCTTAACGTCTGGATTGAAGAGTTAATTTATCTGCTTCCGCTTAAATCTCCTCGTAATTTGTCAGTTGAAATGACGCCCATCTCTAGGTCGTGATGGGAGATTATCTTTTTGAAGAGTATTTAAATAAGAAGTTAGAGAGGTTTTCAAGGTTCACTGCCACGCCTTCGGAGTAGAGAAACAAGGGGAAATAAACCAAAAAACATCAGAAGAGGAGATGATTCCGAGGTTCCTCGAATCGCATAGATCAAAGATGTTTACGTCAGAGAATCTGGAGGGATTCTCCCACTCTCAACCTCGCGAAAGAAGATTCCGAAGGAGTTTATTCGTTTTATGCTGAAAGAGGGAAGCGAGAGAGAGAGTAGCAATTCGAGGTTTAGTTTCAAGAAGAAGGAGATGAAGAGGAAGAGGAAATGAGCTGGAAAAAAGGGGCGATAAGATGATAAGTGATGGATTATGATTAGAAGAGAGAATGAAGGAAAGAGGAAACAGAGGGGAGAATGTTAAGGCATTAGATTAGATTAGAAACGTCGTCTTATGGACGAAATTGAGACTAATAAGGCTCCTCTCACATCTAATTTATCGTCATTTTATGTTCGTATTAATAAGACTCTGGAAGAGAGAGAAAAGAAAGAAGCTACGAAGCTGATTTAGTAAAACCAAAGAGTCAAATACAACATAATACAAGAAAATAAAACATGTAATAGAAGGAAACGCCCATGGGAAGTATAGGTGGATAACACGCAAACCTACCGATAGAATTCCCAAATCTTAGAATGTGATGAGGCGATCTTTTTCTGAAATCTGAAAGGAAAACCACTAAATCAGGAAGAAAAACTTAAGGAAAAATTTTTTTTTAATAATGCAGGAAAGCAAGCACACCAATGTCGATAGTAGAGAAAGTAACTCTCAATGCAATGAAGAAAAGCATTAAAGATTAAAAAAAAATCAATATACAATTAACCAACGACAGAAAACGGAAACATAACCTCATCGGCGTGAATTTCCAGCTATTTTCTGAAAATATGGCTACGGGATTTTAAACATTCAAAGGAATGAAAGGGAAAGATATGTGATAGGTTCTATAATGGAACAAGGAAGACCCCAATCACACTCACTTTCAAAATAATATCAATTAATATTATTATTTACATTAATCAACGTTGACAGTATACTGCACCAAAATATCCAACTACTTACGGTAGTAACACCTATTAAGTACTAGTTACTAAAGAATTTCATAGTTTATCAAAAGAATTAAACGACCTAAGTAATATTTGTGAAGTCTTAAACGAAATAAAGAATTGGATGATCGAGAAATAGTGTAATTAGTTATTATGTGAATAATGGACCCTTAATTTGAAATTTTGTAAGTTGCAAAAATGAGAATATTTTTTTCAATAAGTCAGTTGATTCAAAAGTTGATTATGACGAAACAACTTTTTACTTTGAGTGGGATATTATATATATATAAATATAGATTGAAATTTTTAACATATTAAAAATTATGTAAACAATACTTAATTTAATTATAAAAGCAACCTGTTGACAAGTAAATACTGCTTAGCAGGATCTAGTAGAAAAAAGTATTATCATTAATTAAGACTAAGCATTCCCTAATCAGAAAAATCCGATAAGCCAAGACTCCTAAACGGGAGCTTGGTTGTGAACACCTAGCAAGATAACCATTCAGCCCCCGCGGCCGGAGATATTTAAGGATAAAAGAAGGGTAGACTCGTGTTTAGATGTTACAAAAAGAGAGAGAAACGAAGAATGAAGATGTAAGATGCGAATGAAATGAAAATTATGATATCTTTCTAATTTCCTTCCCCTTCTCTCGCTTCCAGGGCTTATCAAATTATAAAAGCGGGCCAAGTTCCGCCTGAGGCGACAAAATTTTGGGAGAATATTTGTATTTGCAAGAAAATGTCCTCATTCTGCCGCATGATGTTGACGGAAATCAGGAATTGTATCAGATTATAGTAGGCAGGTTAAGGGAAGAATACATCCACAGTTATTGCTTGAAGATATTGTTCTGAAAATGATGTCGAAATGGGAATTGGAAAAACCAGGCGCGCACCCAGAAGAGGGACTAACAGGTTTAAGCCCCCCAAAGTTCCTACAAAGTATTTATTCACACCCAGATTTTCAAGTGCTTTACGAATAAATATTTTTAAGCTTAAAATATATCTTTATAGGTAGCACTATCTTATGATGAGATTCAATTATTTCACATGACATCGTAAATTGGAAGGAGTCCAAGAGATTATTAGTTACAATCCTTAAGATCAATCCCCCACCAAACCATATAACTGAACCGGGATGATATCCTTCTACTCATAACAAATATTTCATAGCGATCCGTTTTTCAAAGTGCTGATGAGATTTTCCATTTCTTTAATTCCTTAAAAGTAGATACTGAACAATCAACAACACCAACAATTTTTTTGAAAATACTATTGTTCTGGAATTGATAATCAATACGGATTCATCATCTGTTTAAATTGTTGCAATAAGAGGAATCGACTCTCGCTCGTGGCGCAAAATTACTTTCGACCGCTGTAGTTAGTCTTCCAAGAGTTATTTTTTGCCATTTTATTTACTGTTTCATCAATTTATTCTGCTGTTTTCCTGAATGACGATTTACTTCATCTGGGTATTGCTCATCTTAAAAATGTCTCATGATTAAAATGATAGCGCGATATTGCGTTTTAAAGAGCACCGCGAATGTAACATCCTATAAAAATGAACTTAAGGAAGATGATTACTAACTTCCGCTCTCAAAACAAGATAATAAAACGTTTTTATTTGTAATTTTTGAGTGTGCATTTATGAGTGATCTTATCATTGGAGAACCTCTGTATTGGTATGTTACCGAATAAAATTGAATTGTGCCGTCAATTTGCATTTGATTTCCTCCTCTTGGGGTTGCTAGAATGAATTCTGTAAAACAGGCGTGCTTTTACCGTTATTCTAACGATATTTTATTGCTGCAGTTTGTGTAGATACTCAACTGATGGTATAGGGTAAGAGATTGAAATGTTGCAGGGATTGTAAGATTTGCAACGCGACCATATTAGCTAAGTTGTCTTACAAAGAAGACAAAATGGAGCAAAATTCCAAGGATGAAGGTAAATATCGTGAGATTCTAATTTATTTTCTTCCCCATAATCTCCTGGATCCAACCCGTAACCTCAATTATTATAATAAGGATGAAATTTCAAGGTTTACTATGCATAATTTCAGACAGATTTGGGTTTTATAGGTGCGACTTACAGAGTACCAACTTGAAATATTCCGGAAATATCGCCAAAGCAATTTATTTTTCAATTCAACGTTAGCATAAAACACTCATTTACCGACTTTACATCGTAACTATTCAGCAAGTTTCACGTAACCGCTTAGAGTAAGAGTACCCTACTATAGACTGGCAACCCTCGGTTAAGATCATCTTGTTCCTTGTTGAATCATGAGCTACAGGTTTTTTTTCTCTCGGAAAACTTAACGTGTATTTTCTTATAAATTTTATTTTAATATGACCCTTTTTTAAAAGATAATGAAACTTAAAACACTCCGCACCTTTTTCTCTAATACATTTTTATCGACATATATGAAGGGGTATTTATCTTAGACTGACCCCTTGAATCTTGAAATGCTCTAATTCATACAACACAACACGGACAGATTACTAGATGACTTAATTAAAGACTACAACCCTATAAATGAGTTTTATGCCTATTAGTCTAGGATCGATGAAAGCTAAACAATCACCTCATATTCCTCTTCACAAGAATTTTTCCCATAATATATGGGTTTCCAGTTATTATTCCAAAGCGATCGCCTTTTGGAATAATTTGAGAAGTTTTCATTCTAACCTTGGGTGAAAGCAAGGTGAATTTAACCATCATGTCCTAATGCTCTTTAATGTTGGTTTGTTTTGATGATTTATGGAGTACCATAAAAAGCTGTTAACTCAAAAATTAGTGGCAACTTCCAATCTACTCTTTAATCGAACGACAACTATGATCAAGATGTGAGGTTAAGGTACACCATATCTCCATCGCAACCATTTTTAAGAATGGCATTACCAATTTGATATTTTGCCAACGAATTTAGCCAACGTTGATTATTTATACGAATAATATACATAACATGAAATAATAATACATGTGTGAATATAAAAATAAATGAAACATATTACATCATATAAAATTTAACAAGTTCAACGAAAAAATGATACTATACATTAAGTAGAAATAGAAGTAACTAAAGTAAGAAACATTGTATTTATACATATAGTCGCATGTACAGTGTTGCATGGCATATCATGACAGGAGATCAGACTGAGAGAGCAGAGGATAATGTTGGTAACAAAAGAATTTGTTCAAACTGAACTGGGTAAATTAATCCCAATAGGATTGAGTTGTATCCAAAGTTGAGTTGACGTCGTGTCAGGGATCTGTTACCTATGAACTTTATTTTCATTCTCGAAGCTAAACAACGATCTTGATTCCGATTCTAATACGATTCGAATCGCAGACAAAACAAAAATATTTCTCGATTAAAACTCTATTTGATACGAAAAAGAACACTTGCGATGCTTCCGCGGAAGCGAAACCGGTCGCCTGAATAAAAGTATTGTGGAAATTACGAAGTGTGCTTCTTTTCGAGTCATGGCTTTCCACAAAATTACTCCTTTCTTCATCGATTTAAAACCTCTAATTGAACATTGCTAACATCCTACTATAAAAAGGTGTCTCCCAGCAGTAGTAGTACTGTTAAAAGTGCTTCAACGTCTCAGATAATTTCGCACGTAGTCCCCCACCGGGAGTCGAAACCGGAACCACTTTCACCTAAGTCAAACGCGTTGCCCACTTGGCTATCCCAAGGTGTCTTCCAATAGACTGTCTCCGAGATGTCCTGTTTCGACGTATTTACCGTCGCCAAGTTGCCCTTTCGACTAGACCATTGGCGCCTAAGTGTCTTCGAACCGAAAGTAATATACATTGCTGATTATTTGCGGAAAAACGGCGAACGTTGATAAAAACAGTTGAAAAAATAGACGAATGCAGACGACTCGAGGAAATCCGAAACACTTTGGGAAAGAGAGGACACGGAGGAAATGGAAAAGATATAGAATGACTTAGAAGGATGGGAAGAAGAGGAAACGTGAGTGGCGGAGGGAGTGAGGAGAGAATGGAGGAGATCGGTGACTACAAAGGGTTGCCGCCGCTCTCGCAGGGGATGCTGGGAAGAATCCGCCCCTCCACGGAGCACACCTCTCCTCTCTTACAAGCCTCTCTCCCGCTTTTATTCCTGTGTTTTATCTCCTCCGCCATAATCCTCCCCGCGCAGCCGCAATATCGCCCTCTTTGTTCGCCTCCCACTACCGGATCCAATTACTCCCTACGAGACACGTCCTTTCCTTACCAAGATTCGGAGACTCCAGAATGGAGTTGCGTCGCCGCTCGGGGTTTGTGTGTTTTAAGATCGACGAATGATCCCGCTCGTTTCTGGCTTTTCGTCACTCTCGGATCAGTTTCCTGCGCTTTTATATTAACAGGTTTCCTACCCCGTACTTCATTACTTCAGACTTTGAGCAATAACGCCAACCGCCATAGTAAGCAACATTTAAAGTAACATAGGACATGAACTAGAGCAACGGAAAACCCGAATCGACGGATTTTCCGTCGGTGTTATTGCGCTACTTATCCGATTAATCGGTTAATCGAGAAAATATCAATATCACATCGAGCGATACCGCTTTTTACTTTCAATGCGTGAACATCGGGTACAAAATAGAGCATTAAAAAACAACAGATTTTATAAAACGAGAACCGACAAAAACACTGCCAGCAATAGCTACTAATATATTTTTAAAATAAATTATATAAAAAATTATTTTTTCCTTCTGTCAAAATTATAATACGCACCTCCACCATCGTTATTGCTTGATTCACTTACTGAACGCAGAAAACTTCTTTTTATTTCTCGCCATAACGTAAATATTTTATTCGTTGTGGTATTAGTATAGTTAAAAGTGCTTCGACAGCTTAGGTCATTTCTCACATAAGCTCCCACCGGGAATCGATCCCGGGACCGCTTTCACACGCGTTGCTTAAATGGCTATCCGGGAACCCTACTTTATTTGTTTTGTGAAATATTCGGATGACTATATTCTTAATAAAAAAATTTCAAAGGAGCTAAATGACAAAGATAAAATCATAAAATGGTTTGTGGGTCAAAATGCTACTATGAAATCCATTCTCTTATGATTTATGACGAAGGTATAAGACAAAACCATGTTACAATCCTATTAACTATTAATATAATATTGTGTACATTTCCCATTCAAGAGGCGTCGACAAAATTTACAATATGCAATGTAGCAGGTATAAAAAAAAAAATGTTTTCATATAATATGTATTCGCTAAGAACTTAAACTAAAAATATGTCAATTATAATAATGTAATATAAATAACAATTTTTATTAGTTTTCAATTTAATTTAACATTCGTTTCCTTAAGAAATCAATACCTATTATATTTAATATTAATCATCCATTTAATTAATCCATCAATTTCAGGCTCATGATACAACGGTTTAAGCAGATCAAGGGTGTCCAACTCTCTGCTCTTCATTTAGTTCCATGCTGCCGAGTAGTTAATTCTAAGAGTTTCTAGGCTAGTCTAAGATACCAAGCTTAGTTGCAAGTATTGGTTGTAACCTACTCTATACAGTGGAGCCCTATACTCATATTAACTATCCCTCTAATAAAGAAACATAACTAAGGAGTTCAGGTTAATTATCGCGAATTTAAATCAGTCAACTTCACTATCTGCAGGCTACGAATTCTCCGTATGAACCAGTGCAGCCCACCTGGGCTTTGACTTCCCAGATACGAATCTTACCTTTATGTTGAAATAGTACGCAGCTGAAAACAGTTCAATAAAGAAACCCTCCTATACGTAGCCGTGCAATGGAAAATATTACCGAATACGTAAGCACACCACTCGAGGGCCAGAAAGGGGTATGAATCAGCAAACGAATCCTTAAACTACTAAAAATTTTAGAGCTACCGCTTCGGATCATGACAGGTAGCCAGTAAGAGGCAGTAAAAGCCTCGACTCTCCCAGCGTACGGTAAATAATGGTATAAAGAAATCCACGGTTGGGAGAAATAAAGTGAGGAATTTGATTACACCTTTAAAACAACCGATTCCGAAATCCCTATACATTCGGCAGCCTTGAGTAAAACCTTCCGTTTTCTTCGAGGGGAAGCGCGGAGTAATTTATAGTCGATACGAAACATTTCGCCTTCGAGGGAAAAACCTTTCACCGAAATTCAGAAGCCTTCGCGGTCAAATCTCTCGGTACAACCTGGACAGAGGACCATCTCGAGGAAGAGATGAGAAACAGAGAATTCGGGACTGAAAAATGGCCCGGCGATTAATTAGCACAGGGATAAATCGCGCGTCATCGTGAGAGGGCGGTGAGGTGGAGGAATTTCCTGTACCTCCTCAAGAGTTTTCGGCACATCAAAACCATGAAAAAGTTCCATACAACACCGAACCCCCATGTCCTAGGTGCTTACATTTTTCCACCTTGCTACCAGAACGGCCGGAATTCGCTTCACACGTTATTTTCCCCTCTGCCCAATCACTCTTCTGTCCAGGACCACTTTCTCATCGGAGATCATCCTTTAAAAGCGGTTTCTCCCTCGGATGAAGTACACATTACCCCGCGCGGGCCTTTCTTCAGACTATTGCCCGCCCTGAAGCTATAAATATCATGGTCGCCCTTATTGAGCCCAATTAAAATGAGCGGGACAACGTTGCGTAGTAAGTATGTAGAGCCAAAAAGTACTGATAAATAAAATTACAATAAATTTAACTATTTCTTTCCGTAGCATGAATAGCTATACGATATACTTTTAAAAGTAGAGTAATTTTCAATCATTGTTTCATTTTTGAACAATGCTTGAATCTGTGTCATGTAGCTTCCATACATATAAGTCACTCCGTAAATTCCTCATTTAGTAAGGAATTCATCTAAGAAATTTTTAACACCTCGATTTCTGAAGTAATAAAAACCTTTCGCAGCTTCATCGAATTTTATTGGTTCCACGATTTCCTGTTCTACGGATAAAACTGATAGGCGACAGAATTGTTCATAAAGGGGACCTTAGTCATATAATTTTGAATTTTTGTTAAGAGGGAAAGCAATGTATAAATGCGATAGATAGCGGTAGAGGACGAAATGTTCTTAACGCCACAGATAAGTTAAAGCAAAACAGTGAAAACCTCTTTGCATACATTGACCGAATCCATTAAGGAAAATTTGTTGTTAGTAAACCCATTAGGTTATTTTCGAAACCTTGACTGTACAAATAATTTCAAAGAGTGGGAGCCTAACACTCTGCGGTAACTAATAGAAGAGATTTGAATGTCAATGAATAGATGGAAACGGAGATAAATAATCTTCTGCTGCAATTCTTAGCAGTGCTACATTCTTGCCATTTTATTTTACAAGTATTTCAAGATAAATTTATGAGAAAAACATAACCCATTGAAAATGACGGAGATGGGAATCGTGGGTATGTTATATAGGTATTATGAGATGGGTAAAATTTCAATGAAAATATTGCTATAAAATTATATAAAAATATTGTTTAAACGAAAACATCCTGTTGGAACTGATGATCCTCATCATAAGGATCGTAATTATTCCCTAATGATGGCAATCATTAGTTAAAGCCAGATGTTTTATTTAAAAAATAAGACATTAACATAAAGTTTCATTTCCGTTATGGATTTCCACAACACGGCCCTTTATTTTGTATCATTTATAAATATATTATCGAAGAATTGAACATGTATTGAGTAGGCAATCCTATGGCACAACAGCCCATTATAAAGCTAAGGCATAGTGGTATTATTCATCTTGGGTGACCCGAGGTCAAAGCATCGACTCCCTGGCTACCTAATTAGCTTTTCGTGACCGATACTTACGGATGGATCCACAACCTATTTCATTCACATAGCTTCCAAATATTTCTCATGATTCCAGGTTTGCATTATGTTCTGGGAATCAGATTTTCAGTAACTTTTAATACCTCATCCAGGCATTGACGTCAACGACATATAGAAACAACTGAGAAATATTCCTTTCTGCGAGATATGTTAGAAACAATGTAAAAATGAGTGTCTTGAAAATGTCTCTGCCATACCCCACTCACTCATGTAGGACGCACTTTGATAGTTTCGTCAGGCTTTAGAAAAAAGTTGTGATCATATTTTGACTTTTGCAATTCATAGAAAAAAATTAATATTATGAAGATCGATAGTATGGTATGTACAGTTGAAACCAAGAAAATAGTCATAGCTGACCTTATATCATACTCGAAGTCGTTTCATTCGAAACGTCGCTTTTTTCAATAATAATGTAAAGGGAAAAATTGAAAAAAATTGCTTATTTTTCCCTCATTCGGCCTAGTTTCGAATACTGCTGCGCGGTTTAGGATCCACATGAAGTAGGGTTAGTTTCAGATTTAGAGATGGTCCAACGTAGAGCAGCTCGTTTCGTCAGTGGAGACTTCAGGTTCGACAGAGCCTTCATCTACATTAGTACCCTGCAAGCCGCCTTTCGGCGTGTGGCAGGGGGCAGGCATAGCCTTACGGCTATGATAAAGTCCCTCGGGTGGAATTCGCTCCTGGTGAGAAGATCAGATTATCGACGAAAGCTTTTTGAGAAATTCATCGATTCAGAATTTTTAGATGAAGTTGAAGACACAGTTATTCCGGTAAACAACGAGCGCGATCTTCGAAAGGCGACGACCAAGCGTGACAAGGAAATAATCGCTAAAAAAGATTGTTACTTCTGGCCGTTCTTTCCGCAGAGTATTAGAGATGCGGACAGGATGGATTAGGTGAGGTATTTGGTGTTGATACACCCCCTACCATACGCCACTGGCGGCTTGCGGGGTATGTATGTAAATCTATATCTAATTTTTCTCCTGAACCTTCAGCAATGCTGTTTCTATGCGCTGGAAATCAAACCCGGGTCTGTTTTCTCTGAGGGAGAACACGCTACACAAATGGCCATCATGGTTTTCAGCAAATTTTAAATAACTAAGTTTATAAATAGAGTAAAGAAGATAAAATAATGTTTAGCCGCCACTATGGTTGGCCGCCTGGAAGCGCTTGCTTCACTTACGTCCGTCTGCAGCGGACCCTGAACCCAAGGAGGGCGCTTCAAGTTCGCTAAATCTCGCCTTCATTTTTCTATTAACCACCGTATACCATCATCTCCCCACCCTCACTACTCCGCCCTCAACTTTGCCCATCTCCATCTTTCCCCTCCCTCAAAAACATCCTGCAACGAATAATGAGATCTTGTCAACCAATAGTGATCGGGCTTTTGTGGGCCTAGGAAGCCGGAACCGGTTTGGCGGCGCGGAGGGGGTGGAGGATGGTAGGCAGATGGAAAAGGGGGAGATAAATGGAGGGGGGTGGGGAAGGGACGGGAGATGCTACGAACAGAGACGCCATGTTGTAATTAATTAGCGCGAACGTACGGCCATCTAGGAACCGGGCTTTAATTTGTTGTCTTCGTGATCTCTCAAGATTCCTCGGACTTCTTCCCTTCCGACGGGCACTCTCTCTTCCCCGCTGCCTATCTCATCTCAACCGACCATCTTTCTCCTTTCCCAGAAGATATCTGCCTCTATCTTAGGCCATCTTTCCTATTGCTTGGGCTGTCTTTCCTTACCTCCGGGCTGTTTCCACTGTATCTTATTGCGTCGCGCCGTAATCCTGTATCCTCGGAACGAGCCAAGACCGCCCTCAGCTCGTTTAATGTAAGATCAAATCCGATGGTTCGTTCAATGTTACAACAACAGGGGAAATTTCAATAGGTGCCGTAGACTGAAGTTCTCTATACAACGGTTGAGCTTGAGCAATGGCTGCTGAAGTAATATCTGCCAATCTGTGCAATTGTCAGCCTGGAGGCCGGCCTGTACCTTTATATCTACATATGAAACATGTAAGGCGAGTGGCAGGGGGTACATGCATAATTTCTCTACTTCACTAATCGATTATTTTATATTTTTATTATATATTTANCCTTACGGGGGAATAAACGAGAAAAGAAGCTCCGAAAGAACGCTGTCTACTAAATGTCGAATCATCTTCACCAGACACATCATGACACACCGGACACACTCATGCGAGTGGACGACGGTAATTATTATTATATTAAATCTGCAGGAAGGTATAAACCAGGTGGCAGAGTTTGCTGTCATACAAAGACGGTCACAAAAGTTATTTACAATCCAAATCAAATACATCATCAAGACTAAAATATCAATAAAGGTAACATAAATACATCATCAAAAATAAAGTACTAATAATAAGCATAACCACTTATGCAACATGACCAATATTCACTCAAAAACTTGTTCATCATATGTACTTATTGTTCACTAATTCGCTTCAAGTCATTAGTTCTATTAACTTTCAACTTTCGTCATTAAATTCAGCCCTTACACTTACAAATACTAGCACTACAATTAACGAGTACATGAAACTCTTAATAGATCATTTTAAGTTTTCTCTCGAATGTTTTTTCATATACAGGTTTCAATAAAATACTCGAATCTATAAATTGTTTAAAGTCGGCCCTTGCAGACCAGTCAAGAGAAGGACTTTGTAAGACCCGATTGAATGATATAATTGTAAATATTTGACAGTGTAATATTTCCGTGTAATATTAATATAACTTTAACTGTGATATCTCCTTCATGTAGCTATCATTTCCAATGTACGATTTCATCTTTTTTCCATCCATTTCTATTGAATTTTAATTATGTTGTTAAACTATTAAGACTAGTTAAAATTGTAAGTCGATCACAGGCAGAATTTACATCTATAGTTTTGTACTGCAGTATTTGTATTCACGGATTTGAAAAAAAAATCTTATTATTTTCGGGTATCATTCGCGGAGAAAATGAACTCGTCAAAAAATTAGTTCCAGCATTACATTCTCCAATTTTTCTCGCATTTATCAGCCTATGTAAGAGTGAAGACAAATGATATCGGCTACATCTTCTAAGAGCGCATAAAATCTGAATTTAATAAGTAAATTTGGTCCTTGTTTAAATCTTCTATCTTCTACAGATTCCAATCCCGAGTCCTAAAGCATCTGAATGGCGCTCACTGGTTCGTCCAAACAATTTTGTACGAAACGTCTACCTCAAATCCTCAACTATTAGTTACCAAAACCTCTGAAAACCGAATGAGGCTTACTATGCGAGATGAGGAGTGAGGTAGTTCTCGTATTTTCGAGCCAGTATGCTAAAAGTGGATAACATCGACGTGAGCATAGAATAATTACTCTATAAAAAACCTTTTCAATAGGATTCAATGAGGAATGACGAAGATAAACACCATTACTAAGGTATTCAGCATCACTCTTACCTCCGGGGCTTTCATATTACCACAGCAATAAGCAAAACTGGGACAAGAGTAAGTGAAAGATGTATTACCATTTCTACCACTTGTACTTCTGCCACTTATAGAAACAACCGAAAAATATTCCTTTCTGCAAGATAAGTTAGAAATAATGTTAAAGCCATTTGAGCAATTTGAACATGCCTCTGCCATACTCCACTCTCAGCCATACATATTCTCTTACTCTATATCCGTATAACAGTCGCACTTTGATAGTTCCGTCAGGCTTTAGAATAAAGTCGTGATCCTATTTCGACTTTCGCAATTCGTAGAGAAAATTAATGTTATGAAGATCGGCTACGATAGTATGATATGTGCTCTTGAAACCAAGAAAATAGTCATCGCTAAAGTAAATCATACTCGAAGTTTCATTCCGAGCATCCCTTTTGTAATTAATAATTATTCTCCTGAACCTTTACCTATAGCAATGCTATTTCTAGTTCATTGAAAGGATTTAACAAGAGCTTCGCTCATAACTCACTGTTAGGTACTATTCATCCACTCGCAAACACTCGAAATCTAATTATTTGTGCAAAACTTTAAAATAATCTTCTCTCTTTTGTTCCTCAATGGAGTTTATTTTATCTTGAAAATTTCCAATGCAACTTTTCGATTACTATCTGTAATTTTTACCCTCGATACATAAGATGCAGGTCAATATAAGATCACAGTTTTCGAAAAATGTTTCATGATAGGTACATTGGAAATTTTGCTTTTATGAAAGAATTTAAGTGATGATGAAAAGATTATAAGAGAAAAATCATCCATTTTAAAAAGGTTGAATTATGCACATAAGAAACCCTGATAAGATACGATAGGAAGACTTATGACTATAGAGGAGAAAATAAACAATTTATAAGCATCCTGGATCTTAAACGACGATGTCCTTCTGGCAGTTCGTGAAAAATGTACACTCTGACTCCCTAAATAACTAATAAATAACGTTATTACAATTGCCTATAGCTGATGGTAATAATGTTATGTCAGCTATATGTAATTTTAGTAACGTTATTAAAGGATATAATTAATATCTATGTTCGGAACCATCTTTGAGGTTTAAATTCTAATATAGATTAATCTTCATCACTAGTTATTTAAAATAAACACTCACAAGCGTCGGTGGTGTAATGGTCAGCATAGTTGCCTTCCAAGCAGTTGATCCGGGTTCGATTCCCGGCCGACGCAAAATTTTAGTGACCTCAAAAACGATACTTTGATTTATGCTTATCATATTTCATACCAATAGATGATTCTTTTGTTTTTGGGACAATTTATTTGAGCAGTTAATATGGTTTGGTAGATAATTTTACCTTACGTTAGTATTGCTTAAGGTCTAAATTATGAAAACCTATGCCGAAAATGTTAAATATTCTCGACAATGATAGTGCTGCTGTTTGTAGCTGTTAACGAATCACGCAATAATTGATATTTTTTAAATTTGCTTTAATTACATTGATACGTGAACTTGTAAATATTGTAATCATAAAACTTGAAGCCATAGAGTGTTACGATAGCATAAAGTGCATTATTTTTAACACCAGTAACTTGTCGACCAAATTTCCTCCAAGTAGGAAGTGTGTGAAGTAAATATCGGTCAAGTTAGTGCTTCGACAGCTGTCAATTTGCACGTAGGCCCCCACTGGGAATTGATCCCGGGTCCGTTTTCACTGAAGTTGAACGCTTTGCCCACTTAGATATTCATGAGCCCTCGGTCAAGTTAGTTTCGGTCTAATGAGTGTCGGTCAGGTGAGTGTCGGTCAAGTGAGAGTCGGTCCATAGGGTGTCGGTCTAAGGGTGTCGGCCAAAATAGTTTCATTTAAATGAGTGTCAGCTATACTTGGAATTCACCTATCATCTTCTGATGCATTTCTTACAGGTTGTTAATATGCTAAAAAAGGTAAGAGTCGGATGCTCATTTCTTTCAAATTTCTTCATATTTCCTTTTAACTATTGAATTCGTCCTCATGAAAGCATAAATTCATTCCCGCGGCTTTAGCCGATTATAAGAATTTCTCTACGGTACTAAAAGGCCAATGTATCTGATCACTTCCTTATAAGCCGCAAAGCGGACGAAAATATCGAATCGGGAAACAGGTGGCTTGGGAATCCGCCTTTATTTGCCCGGGAAAAAGGCAGGATAGGAATTCCTCTCGATTTTAGCCTTGAGGAGAGTAGTTTATTGCCACTGTTCTTTGATATAACCTGAATATTTCCTTAGGCTGAAGGTGAGATGGAAAGGAAGGGAATTCTTCCCGTTTAATAAGAAGAGAAGGAAAAGGAGAATATTGAAGTCGGGAAACAAATGGAAGATTTTGAAGGAATCTGCGAGAGGCGAGCCGTAGGTTCTTTTATTTATTTGTCGAATCTTTAACCGTTTAATTTCTCAGTGTATTTGTTTCTTTTAATTTTTTATTTATTTCCTTTATTAGTTGACCTGATTATTTATTTTCATTTGTCTTTCAGCACAGGATGGAGAAAAATGTATTTTCATTAAATTTTGTTTTAGTATTTTTTTGTGGCCGTGATGATACAAATGCTATTTAGGTTAGAATGATGCCGAATCATTTCATTCCTTTGGCCACTCCTCACTGAAGACTACGAAAAGTGTCATTCATAGAGTCATTGCGAGGCTTATTGTGTTAAGCCCATTTATGGAAAACAGAGACAACTAACTCACTCATTCCTCATCATCTGTCTGCCTCATTCACAATTCAGGGCTTTTGATTGATAATGTTAAAGGGATTTAGATTCCAACTTAGCTTCAGACAGAATACTTTGCTTTTCATTTATATATTTATTGACTTATTTATTTCGATTTCGTAACGGTGAATTAAAAATGTTACAAAAAATAAGTGAAAGAAAATACTCTGTGGCAAATAAAAGTGATGAACTGTAAGAAAATTTTAGAAAATGATTGGTGTGGTGTTTATTGCTCTCTTGCATTTTCCAAAGATTATAGGAGGAAAGGAATAAGAAGGTTTTAGCCGATAAAATGAAAAGAATGTAGATATTTCAACTGTGTGAACCAATGTAATTAAGTAGAAATAATATTGATCTTGACGGATAGGGTAATTTAATGTAGTGTAATTTAACTTGTAAATACCTCGCCACCTGGCTTGTTTCCTATCTGGAAGAATTCAATAATAATAATAACAACAACAATACCAACAACAAAAACAACAACAATTAGAAGTTTACTAGCTTTAATGCGTGTTCGGATTTAGATTAGATAGGTTATTTAGATAGATTATCACGACAGATATTCTGCAACTCGATCTAAAACTGTTATGGAGGATAACCCTTGAATCTTTAATATTCAACGTCTTTGGAATTTATTTGTTCCATTATTTAAAAATAACTCCTGTGTAGTGAGATACAGGCATCCTCAGCGTAAACAAAACATATTAATATCAACTTTAATTAGCAAAGCATCTTTAAAGTAATGACTTGTCAATGAATGAAATACAAATTCCTAGAATTGCGTTGAAGGTTGACATTCCATAGAACTTTATTTGTAAGCTCTTCAAAAGATTATGAAAATAATCCGAAGAGTTCGCAGGCGTCGGTGGTGTAATGGTCAGCATAGTTGCCTTCCAAGCAGTTGATCCGGGTTCGATTCCCGGCCGACGCATTTTTTCATTTTCGTGATCCTTATTTTTTTTAAAGCTATGGAAGTAATATTTTTGGTAATCTTCTTTTGAGTTCCTTCACACAACTGGTAGAAGAGCACACATTTTAAAATACTACCTGGTTATGACTCATTTCATGTTATCTCATTGCTTGCTGATTGGTTAAATATGTCAGGAGGGATGTAAATACATTAATGGAACAATCGTCATCGACAACTATTGAAAGGGGAGATACATAGGCAAACCATGAAATAAATTATACAAGCATAATAATTATATAATACCTATAATTATTTTCGTATAGTTTTGAATTACAAGAGGTGGAAAAGGGCTGCTATTGGTATTTATTTGCTTGGCGTCTGAAATAGCTTTGCATATAAATGTTAGTATCAGACTTGGAGTCATTCATCTGTCTAATTTTAACGCTTCATCCACACGGCACTGTTTTTTGAAAAAATTTTCCGAGCTGATGATGCTTTTTATTCATAGTTAATGAAATAAAATGAAATCACTGAGCAAAAAGAAGATTATATCTCAAGAAGTTTCCCCTCATATTTTCCTACATGATGGATATCAACAGAACAATCGAAAATTTGGAACGTATACAAGTCAACGATTTCAAAAATATCCCTAATTGCACAAGGAAAAATGACAAAAAAATTTATCTTTCTGACTCAACCTCTATGATAATGGGTCACACATTACGATAACCGCTTCAACAAGGAGCGTGACAAGGAGGTTCCTATCAATTGCAGAGTATGTTGAAGAACAGTAACCTCCCTAACCAGCACGAGAAGAGCACTTCTACCGTTACCACAACGATTTTTATTGTACGACCATGGTTTTTGGTTCATCAGGTGATGACCTGAAGAGTCGAAACCATGGTAGTATAATGAAAATTATAATGGTAACGGTAAAATTGTTCTTTTCCTCATTCTTTATGATGCAAAGAATGCAAATTTCCCTGCGAAAATTGCTCATTTGTTATTTCGTAACCATAGAAACCTCCGAAAGTCATGGGGATCTTTCATTAACTGATACGGCAATACCTCAACGAATCCACCGAAATGAGACAAGTGCTGAGGAGCATGGATGCCGGGCTGGGGGGTTGGGGAGCAACGCCGAGAAGATGGCTCCCGTAGAGAAAACCCCGAGGGCCACGAAAGAGGTGAAAGATGTGCAGAAAAGAACATTCCAAAACCCCCCACGAAGCCCTTCGGCGGATGCAATATGGAAGCGAAACCACCGCACGTCCTCATGAGGACTGCTGGGGGTGGTCCGGGAAAATATGTAGGTGAGGCAGGTGAGTTCATATAGTTTAGGAATCCTCGCGTGGAAAGGGGAAAATAAGGGGTTTTATACCCTTGCCACCATTCCTCGGCGTCTTGGAGGTAAAAAGAATTCGACGGAGAGGTCGTTTGGGGGGAGGTGGAAAAATTCCAGAGACGCTGAAACACAATACAGTGTTGAGAGGGGGCGTGGCGCCCAAGGGAAGCAACTGGTGCGGGGTTTTGTAAACTCTTTATTTGGTGCACGAGCCACGGATTCCTGCAGTGAAGACCTCTCAATGAACCCGCATGTTTCGGGAGCATTTTAGGAGTGGGTGCCTCACTCCCACGCACCTAAAGAGTGTCGCTGATTGGAAAACTATCGAGGTATCGTGACGGGCTCATAAGAGGGTTTCAAGCCCCTAAAGGTTTGCTTTATTATTCACGGAAGATTTCCCCGAGGGACTAATGAAAGGACGGACTGAATAAAGAAGCCAACAATTTTATTTGCAACCCTCACTATTCACATTGCCGCTAATTAATTGTTTTCTCGTCGCTTGAATATTCGCCCCTCCGGTCCTTTACAACTTTATACACGTATGCAGAGCCGCGCCGTCCTATGGGTGCAAGGGGTTCATCGCACCTAGGCGGGGGCATCTAAGGGGCGTCAGGAGGAGCGTACCCAACCATGATTGTTATTGCAACAACATTACTTGTTGTTTTCTTTGCGATACACACGACTTATCTAAGAAAGACTATTATGTAAAACCCAAGATTTTCGAACATTTAGAGGAAAAAATTATGGATAACTCAAGACGAAAACGGAATATTTGGGTAGTTGATTTAATCTAAGAATTGGAATCAATAAAAGATTTCCTGGTACCAAAAATAAATCCTCTTCAGATATTTGGAATATATATTTACTATAAATTTGCTTGGAGTCCATCCTAATTTCTGCGTGTTTTATTGAAACTTCCGGAGACTATTGCTGTTAAGATAAACAAACGAAATGTAAACTATTAACTCATAATGAAAATTCACTATGTTGGGACACAGATTATGCATAATCAAGTGTTACTGATGTTTTGCAACCAATGTAAGCTGGAAACAAAGTCACAAAACAATGGTTTTCCTAAGTCTAAGAAAATAATTTTTACAGGATATGAATGATTCTGGGATTTAATTTTAAGGGGCGGCAAATTATGTTCGCACCCGGATGACAGATAGGCTGGGCGCGGCTTTGCACGCATATATGAAATACACCTGCAACATCTTCGGTGAATTTAGCTCGCCTCTGACGTTAACAGCCTGGCTATGAAAACGCGTTTAAGTTAAAGTACTTCCATATATAAGCTCCCACCGGGAATCGAACCAGGGACCACTTTCACCAAGGACGAACCCGCTACCCACTTGGCTGTTAGGTAGTACTTCGTAGAAGGATTTGTAGCTTCAAAAATGCCGCCCTCCTTTCATGGTTGAAGTAAAATTCATTTGCTCTCAGTTGGATTGTCAAAACACTCGTTTTGGATACCGGTACATTTACGTAGAGATTTAAGTTGGTCCCTTGGTTGTCGTCAACTGTTAACTTTGTTTCATGTTGGAACAAGACCATTTTGTTATTCTATTTGTCTTTTAGTTTCCATGATTTGCATTAAGTCCGTTATTCTATTTATATAAACGCCTTCGTACTTCTAGTGTTGCTTAGAGCACACAAGGGATTTAGATAAGAGTTCATAATACGAATATAAAAAGAGGGGTTAAAAGTTGTGTAACATATGGGAGTTACGAAAACGGATTTGTTTTCAGTTAAAGTAATGTAAACGTTCACGAAATATTAAAAAAAGATGGAAATGAGAGAAAGAATCAAAAATATCACTTCGTGAATGGAGGTCTCAGTGCAGATTTTTCGAGACGACCACAGCAAATATTTTACATCGCTTCGATGTAAGAAAGAACGGTAAAACCGAGTTAATATCACCCGCTGAGCTTTTCGGTGTGGAATATGTTTTCGCTAATAGAGAGCATAAAATGTAGACATTGTTTAAGATCAATATTTCTACCTGAAAAATGCCCTATGTTGGCGGTTATTTACAGACATTTAAATCATGTCAAATGTGATGTGAATTAAAGAAATATCGATACACATATTCACCGACCTCTTGTTGTTAACGGAAGGAGTAACACATTCTATGAAAGCAGGCGTAAAGCCGAAAACCGCTAAGTGATTAATCGGAAAAAACAGCGACATAAAACTGGCAGGAATCGCACAAGAAGATTTTAATGCAATCGACATTATTCTTAGTTCCAAAATTATTAATGACAAGGTGACATAGAGAGAATAGCAAAGAAGAAGACCGAAACAACTTGACCTAGAGAGAGATAATTATTTCTCAGCAAACAAATGACAGAAAAATTGGCACAAAGGAAGGCTAACAATTACTTTTATATACCTTGCGTTGTTCTAATGTTTTCATTGGTAACTAGTAGCAATAATGTATTAATGTTACATAGATATCTAAACTCCTATTGCAACATCTATTTGCGGTGTAGGGCTTAGCCCGGCGGTATTTACATTACATGAGGTGAGCGCATAGACCCCAATGCCACCGTATTTGGCTTTTACGGGATCGGACCCGCTACCAGTTAATTAAGATAGTTCATGTTCATCACGATGCTGGGTAAATCGATAAATATTGGCTCCCACCGGGAATTGAACCCGAAGGCGAACGCGCTACCCACATGGATATCCAGGGTCACTCATAAATATGTGGTATACTAGATTTCTAATGTACTGTATATAAATATGCTCCTACCACGAGATGTTAAGCAGTGAGAGTACGATTGCTCACTTCAATTGTATTAATAGTTTTGTTTAAGGGTATTATTAGAAACGGGTACACTCCTAATGTTTCGGATATTACTGGGTCGTGTTGGGTTTAGTGTTTCTAAATCCATTTTTCTGTCGCTTGCGTTAGTGCACACTCTTCCTACATGTCAGGAGTTCTCCACCTTTATTATTTGGGCGAACACCATCGATTCGAAAGTAAAAATTTATTTGTACTCTTTTTGAGCCGTTTAAAATCCATTTTCTCATAATCCAGTGCCGCATAAAAGGCGGGCACACACCTTATGCCACTCAATGATATCACATTGCTTATATACTTTCCAAGTGGATATTGTCACTTTGCAATGCTTCTTGAATAAAACGACCAATAACTTCTTATTCACGTACCGAAATTCTTTCTTCAAGTACCTTCAGTGGTACGCGTACCACCGGTTGAGAAACTATGTCATACAAAATCCTGAACTTTGCCTATTCTGTATGAATACGAACATATACTGTATCAAAGCTAATAACTTTAATTTCAGAACTTCAGAAAAGGGTAAGAAATGAACAGTGATGACTAAGAATGAGTAAATTAAGGAAGAATACTCGTATTCTGAAAAATAAATAAAAGTGGACAAAGTGAATTTGACTTTATTTAGGATAATTTAAGTTGCTTGCAATCCATAATTTATTAAGAATTATGCAGCGTGACGTCAGAATGTTATTGAGAATTATGTAAAACGAAGCACGAAACAGATCAAGCGATACTTGGTGAAAGATCTCCATAATTAATTAAGAATTGTGTAACAAAATTCGGAAAAGTCCACAAATTAGATAAAAAAACATACGCGACCGGTTTCGAGGTAATACCTCTTCACCTGACAACACGGAGCTGATAGGAGACAATAATCAAAGGGAAAGAAACAGAAAAAGGAGGGGTTTGAAAGAAGTAAATAGAAGGGGAGGGGGAGAAACGTAGGCAAGAGGCAGTGGCCCACAGTGCAAAGGCTTTTCAAACATAACTTATGTAGTTCTTAATAAATTATGGAGATATTCCACCAAGTATCGCTTGATACTTGTTACGTTGCTTGTAATCCAGAAGATACTGAATATCGAGAAACACTTGCCCGTCAAGCAGTTTTCCACCAAGCAATTGTTTTGGCAAGCAATCATCTGAACGAAAAGAAATTTGCGAACGAAAAGGAATTTGAAGAGACAAACGGGAAGCTCCGATTTACCGATTTCTGGGAATTCCCAATGAACATTTCAGAGAGAATACCTCCATCGTCAGGGGGACTCCACGATACGAATTGAATAGGAGAGGAGAATGGTCGGGCTTCTATCTTTTCTGAAGGTGTGGGGGGGATTCCCCAGAAATTGGTAATCCGGAGCTTCCCGTTTGTCTCTTAACGCGAGTCCCGCCTGCCGAAATGCGGCTTACGGAGTGTTTTTAAACCTCTAAAGCAATTATCTAGCAAGTAATTGTGTGGCAAATACAGTGGTACCTTGAGATACGAGTTCAATTCGTCCAGTGACCGAGCTCGTAAGTCAAAATTGTCGTATCTCAAATTTCAAATCTCTAATCAATTTTCGCTAAATAACTGTAAGTACCAAAGAAACACAAAGTTAAAGCAACACGACAGAAATACTTCTGCGGCGAGGTAAACACGTCGATTGAACGTGCATGATTCGCAATTCTGAGCAGTGGCATGCTACGCCTACTGACTTTGACGTCACCGAGGTTGGCTCGTATCTCAAATTTTGGTTCGTAAATAGGGTAAAAACTAGACCTAGTGACGGCTCGTATCTCAAAAAACTCGTATATTGGGGCACTCCTATCTCAAGGTACCACTGTAATCGAAAGCGGTAGGCGGGCAATTGTTCTGGCGAGAAATAGTCCGGCAAGCAATTCTTGATGAGCAATTGTCCTCTATCCAAGTTAAGCAGCAGTGGTGGAGTTAAACTACAATTGCTAACGATTGGCCAGCCTACAAAATGAAGCGCTATGGTCGGGTCGCAGTAATGTGCCCGAATAATGCTGACCTACGTAGCGCAAAGGGAACTATAGGAAAGCCATGGAAAGTTGGGAGAAAGCGTCTGAAACAAGGGAAGTGGCGATAATAGAAGATAATGCGAGGGCGGAAGGGAGTGAGAGGGGCGAAATGAGATGAATCGAGAAATAGAAGGACATAAGAGCATAAAGAGGGACGATGGCCCAGGGCGGCCCGAAAAAGGGTGGAATGCGGAGGAGATAAAAGGGGGCGGGGCGTTATTTAGATGATGAAAATTGGAAGGACGCTGGATGAGAAGGGGAAGCTTTAAAGAGGGATCTTTGCGGGGGATTGAGGGGGGAGGCGCTTCTGAAGATTATACTGCTTTAAGGGAATGCTTTTTATGGGAGAATTTGAGCCCGGAGGCAGGAGATTAACCTTGCGTTGAGGGACAATATTGAGGCGGAAGAGAGGGTTTTATGGGGTGGAGGCACAGCGCCAGCGAGAGTGAGAGAGCAACTTCCGTAGGTGACGATTTAGTTTGGCAAAACTCATCTAGGAAGTGTGTAACATTTACAAAAATAATCATAATTAATAATTAAGGTTGTAAATTCTTGGTAAAAATCAAATCAATATATTGATAAATAATAATTATCATAACATCATATTTATGAAAAGCAAATGTCTGTCCGACCGTCCGTCTCCCTATCTATCTCAGAAACGGCTAGATGTAGAGATGCGAAACAAACTGTATTATCACAGGAAAACGGGTAAGGGTGACTTTGCGCAAGATGGTGCGCACCCAGGAAAAATCCCAAGGAAGGATGGACTTGAAAAAAGTCTGACGGGACCGGGAATCGAACC
>KZ308413.1:383598-412891 GCA_000376725.2 Ladona fulva
AAAGGGAAATTAAATTAAAAATCGTATTTTTGTGGAGGAACGTTGCCTTAGATTCGAAACTGCGAGAATTTTGATAAAAACACGGAAGATTTGTAAACTTTTGCAGTAATAGAAAACTCATCCCCTTAGTGACAAAGGCGATTGTTGAATTCGAGTTCATGCATTATCCCATACAAATACACGGGAATTATAAGTCCATATAAATGCATACAATAACAGATATAATTTTAAAATTAGTAAGTTCCGTCATGCTTGATGGGGACGTTCACTAGTTACAATATAATAGCAATGGTACAAGTATTAAAAGTACTTCGAAGGCAGAGAGTCAGTCAAATATGGGTCCCCACCGAGAATCGAACCGGAGACGGCTTTTACCTAAAACAAACGCGCTACCTACTTGGCCATCTGGGAGCTTCTACAATAAAATATTCAAATAGAAATCAGTAAATTTTTCTCTTCCCGAAATCATTGTAATCATGTAAAAATGTACACGGCGCACTACTACTTTTATCTTACATCGTAGGAGAAAAATACATAAGGTGTGGGGATCGTGCATGTTCCTGCGAAATGTCTTAAATCTCTGATTTCTTCCTCGTCCAATGAGAGATGGCAGAACTTTGCTTTAATCGGTTTAGACATCAATTTTGTACATCTGTGTGCACTGCAATTGTTTTCAGATATTCAAGTACTATAAATTGCATGCAATGCATTCTATGTATAACGAAAAATAAAACAATTCGATTATTTTATACGGTGGTTTCCATTTATGAGTATAACAAAACGCAAAATTTACGTAGTATTTGCTAAATTAAACAGAGAAAATACAATATTTTAACTGCATTAAGGTGCCGATTTTTAATTTTCGGTCCCATTTCGCATAGGTTTCTAGAGATGTTTCTTGTAGCTAAAGAAATAGGAGAAGAACTGCAGCAATCCCTATTAATTGATGTTTCTTTAAGGCGTCATCAAGGTCTTCGTGTTACTGCAACGTCTTCTCCTTACAGTGAATATTATTATTACAGATTTGTCACTGCAAGTAGGAGGAAGTTCTGATTAATTAAGAGGGATATTCATACGGCCAAATGTTTTCAGCCTCAGGGTTTTTCACACTTTCTTAAAGGTTGTACATATGATGCATATTCGCTGCATAAACGACACAATTCTGTAAACATATCGGGCAAGTTACCCCTACTGGAAACTTTGCCATGCCATTGTAATATATTTTCCTTTTATTATTAACGTTTTCCTTTCAAGTTACAGAAAATAATTCTCTTTGGGTCTTTAATTTAAATATATCTATCACTATCTGTACGTTTTGCAGGTTTTTCTCACACCCCTTGCGGGTGTTAGTCTCAATCTTACCCTGAATAAAGACGTATTCTTTTCTACTCCGTTAGCTAACACAATACCTCCCTTTCACTGATCTGGTCAAGTATAGACTTTAACACTAAGAGGTAAGGTGTAGGATCATTTAAAATACTGGAAAGATAAACTTAATATGTTCAAGTGTGACTTTATGGAACTCAACTCACATATCGCAAGAAAGAATATTTCGTCATCGCTCCAGCAGATTTTTATTAGACTAGTTTCGTCAACGAGTTGATATCTTCAGGATGATTCACCTGATTCACGAAACCGGTCAAATAAAACTCTGCTGTGGAGACTACGAAGTATTCTTTCTTCCAATAAACTGGAAAGGTAGTTCACAGCGAGAATGAAGACGACAAAAGGTTTCAGGATCTACAATACCAACAAGAGATTGTCCATCTTCGCATTTCGAAATATATATCGAGAGAGCCTTGACAACGACGCGGCTCCAATGTTTATTCCACATTTTCTCCCCACGCACTACGCGTACGTCTTGATAAAAATGGCGACGCTTATTTCTCCACCGATTTCTCGGGACGCTTTGGCGGAGCTGAAAGCCGAGCGGATCAGATTTCTCGTAGATAAAGACCGCGACTTTATGTTTATTCGAGGGAAGCTATTGCGCTATTGGCGAGACGAAACAATTACGGCATTCCGCCCGGATCGCTTTCATCCCTTTCATTGTCGGCAGAAAACCTCATCGTCATCACCCGGCGATGGATCACAATGAACAATGCAACGCAACTGAACCGATGAGTCTACCTTACGTCGCATTTCCGAGGCGATTCCTTCAATCATGGCGGAATGTTAACCGTTGCGGGAAAGTAATGAAGTCATCCCCTTTGATCGCTACTATGATGGAAGTCATTGTTTCACTCATGATAGCATAAGCGTTTGAGTCTATGTAATGATGTGCTTTCGGATGTGCGATTCAGCTTTCGGATGAGGATGGGGCAATTATTTTGTGAAGATGTGAAAATGTGCGAAATTAATTTTTCGAACTGCTCTTAAACAGTTGAGCTTTTAATTTGGACCTCAAGGGTGCCTCCGCATGGTAAAAGTTGCTATCGAACGACCGAGATACGCCCAGAAATGCTCATGGATTTAATAGATATGCAATGAATACTCAAAGAAAAAATGTAAGCTCTGGGAGCAACACGTTTTCACACTTTCCGATTTATTTTTTTATCTCGTAGTAAAATAATTACATTCAATGTGAAAAATGTAAATTTTAAATATTTTGGTTAAATTTAACTTTATTAGAAAAGGTTATCTGTCTATGGTATGTCTATATAAGTACCCTGCAGGTCACCTTTTAACGTGTGGCAGAGGGTGCCTGCACCATGACTATACTCCACTAATCGATTACTTTTGCGTACCGTTCGCGGAAAAATGAATTCTTGAATCGATTCATAGTAGTAATAGTAGTTTATTAAAAGTGCTTCGACAGCTGAGGTAATTTCGCACGTAGACTCCCACCGGGAATCAAACCCGGAACCGCTTTCACCGAGGTCGAACGCGTTGCCCACTTGGCTATCTGGAAGCTCACGCATTATATCGGCTATATCATATGTGAACGTACTTTCTCAAAACTTATTTAGTAAATTTATCCTCTGTTTAACTCATCTATCTTCTCAAAATTCCCATCCCGTGTTCTGAAGCATCTGATCAAAGCACACTGATTTATCGTAGAAACTCTTCACAAAACGTGTCGCCTTTCGTTGCAACTTTTCCCAACACCCGAGTACAACGCTTGTCGGTTACGTAAGGTACACTTGTAAGATTATGCTAAATTTACAGTTATTTGACACGTTTTACGTGTGATATGCGGCACATAATGTTCGACTTGATTCGTATTAATAACTTCAAGACGAAGGATTGCAATAATTGAAAAAGTTTAAATTGTAATGTAAAATATAGTTTAGAGTAAGTTTCGAGATTTAGAAATTTCTTAAAAATATGACATCTTTCAAATAACCTCGTTAAAAAATGTAAGAGTGCAACTAAATATTGTACAGCAATGAAATGGATAGCAAAGTAAACGAAATGGATAGCAAAAGTAAAAATTCCTCAATTCCTTTTGAAGGTTTTGCGATACAGGTGCTTATGAATTTTAAACTCGAAAGACCCATAATTTCTGGCTCTCACATTTTAACATATGGCTGACGATTACTATTTTTACTTGCTTTCTTATTTTTTTGGGTTTGTCTAAAGAAAAAAAGGTGCGTATGAAAAGATGTGTGGTTGTGTCTGAACCGAAACTATTTGCGCAACGATAGGAATGTATAGATAGGATAATTTGAATAAACGACTCAAATGACGTACATCCGGTGATGGAGAATAGCTTACATCTACATCTACGTAAATACTCAGCAATCAGCCTTTCGGCGTGTGGCAGGGGGTGTACACAACAAGCGTTCGAGTTACCTCTTTAGCTTATCATTATCGCGTAACATTCGCGGAAAGAATGAGTCCCTAAAACGATTTTTCCTCGCATCTGTTTCACTTATTCGACGCTCATTGTCGGGTAGACCGAAGCAACATGGGGGTCGCATAATACCATTTACGTCTCTTCCGTCTTCAAATTTACTTTCTCCGAATTTATCAAGCAATCGCAGCCTAATCTCCTTTCCTTCAAGGATTCTCAACATGCGTCTGAGAGCATTTGCGTAACGCAGGCTCTTCTATCGTAGCAGTTTCTTACAATCGCGCTTCACTTTCTCGAGTTCGCGAGCATTCGTTCCATCCGCTGGGGCCCATATACTCGCAACATATTCCAGATGTGCCCTAACTAAGGTTGTTAATATTAACATCGCTCTCTAACCTTTACATTGCATATACCTGCAATGCCCTTTGTAGAAGCGTGCTTTTCAGTTGCTTTTCCGCATATTTTTCGAATATGTACGTCTCAGTAGCATGTAAGAGCGTTTACATAAAATTTATGCATCGTGTTTGAACTTTGAATTGAACAAAGACTACAGGATTCCGGAATCGTCGCAAACTTGTTCAAACTTAGCCGCTAATTATTTCAAAAGCGTGAAAAGTGAGCCAATCACGTAGGATTTCAAAAAAATTCGATGACAAAAGAGAAACTTGATTCGAATCGTTTCGAACACAATAGGGTTCGTTGTTGCCCCTAGAATCGCATTCAGAAAAACATAGTTGGAATTCCTGCACTAATTTGCGCAATTAAACTTAAATGACGAAATAATCGCCTTATTACACAGGAACAAAATGGTCGACGTTTGGAACGATCCGCAAAATGTAAGGATAGCATTCTTTCGCCATTGTCTCCATAGCGGAAAAACAGAGCTTGAGCCATCGAGACTTCTTCCAAGACATTAAAGCTCTGATGATCGCCATTTCAGCAATATCCACGTCAGAAATAGGAGGTTTGCAGAATCTCCAAGAATAGTGTTTCCCAGCCACACGACACACGTGTGTATTAAATCTAAACCCTTCCTTTTTAACTTTCAGTCTAACTGATTAGGAATATTCGGCCGAAAAACTATTACGTTATCAAATTAAGGCGACTTGATTTTTACCTCATTGCTTACTGTTTCTTTACTGTATTGTATTTTGTTTCTGAAATAGGTCAACAAAAAGATGTGAGTTTTTTATTAGGTGTAACTAGTTCCCAATGACTACAAAAGTTTCAGAAAATGATAATAGTAGTACTTTAGTTAAGAGTGTTTTGATAGCTCAAGACATTTCGCACACCTTGTCCACTTGGCTACCCGGGTTTCCTTGGAAAATTATAACCTCCGGCCTCCTTGATTTTCTTTCTGCATCACAAAGAACAAAGTATTTGGAGTAAAATATTTCCTTACTTAAAATCTTTCACCAAACGGCAAATATTCCGCAAAATAAGGTCTATATACTATGCAAAATTTTAAGAATATACTAGTGGACATTTCCTCTTCATCGAGAACTTCTCTTGGCATATCTGTGCTGCGGCACACCGGTGAGAAAATTTACACAAGAATACGAAAGACAGATTTATGGAGAGAGTGTCTAGAATATGATCATCATGAGGAATTCTCACAACAAAATTTCTTAAGACCGAATGAGCACCAGTATTGGTGGTTGCAATAATCATACAGGTTTCAAGAATGTATTTCAAAAATTAATTTAAACTCCGAGGGCGAAGGAATTAAAAAACGAAGACAAAAACGGAAAGAAGGAGTTTGTTTAAGGGAAAACAAACTGCCTGGCTGTGAGATAAACCGCATATTTTAGGAATCATATAACTAATTACAGTTAACCGTTTTCCGACATCCATTTCGTTCACACCTCAGTTGGTTAGCGAAATTTAATGGTTTTTTGATAAATATGCGAAGAGACAACTGATATCGATAAATGCGTTTATAATAATACTGAATAAAACACAAGATCGTCCCTATAGGGTTGGCGAACCCATCTCAGATATCTCTGAAGTAGTGGCTGGGAGAATTTCCCTCACTCACGAAACTCAGATGGAATTATACTTTTCAGCTTATTTTTCTATTGAAAAATACTTAAATTCTAATATTTACGTGATTATATGCCTCGATCAATGATTCCTTATCATTAAGTCCAGCATCAGAAGTCCATCACTGACCGTCGTAACATAAACGATGTCTCTATCTCAAGCTGTAGTACGTAAGCACGCAAGTCTCTCATTTCATAAAATATTACACTCATTCAAAAAATGAAAAGCAAAATCTACTCCTTTATAGAAAATGTTACAATAACTATAAATTCTTCTAATTTATCTCCCAAACAATGTTATTTAAGAAAGGTCTTCTGATAGATAACAGCATTGTTTCCCATATGGAAACTACCTGAAAGAGTAAAACTACCAATATCGAAGTTGCAGAAATGTGAATTAGGAGATGAATGACGAGATTAAGTTGTGAGAGAGGAAAATTAATGAGCAAGTGCTAAATGAAATTCATTCAGAAAGAGATTTCTTAAATCCTATTAAAATAAAAAAAGCAAAACTAATCACCTACTCTGGCGTTTCTATTTCATGCAGAATATATAGGAAGGAAAAATCCTAGGCAAAAAGCTTAAGGGTTACCAATAACTTCCCATTTAAAAGTTACGATGATGAAAATCTAACCTCTCTAATAGTGATCTTCACAGGGTCATTGTCTTTCACTCACGCACTTTCTCCACTCATAGAGTTCTGGCTTGGACAGGCATGTAAACGCGAAGAACCACAGCCCTAGTTTTAACTACTAAGTCTCACTCCCTATCCAACCTGGGTATATACCTGGGTAATATACCTGGGTATCTAATAGTGGAGGGTATGTATCAATCATTGTTCAGCCTAATGAATGACGTTGGATACATACAAAATAAAGCGCATTGTTAGCAGATGCGATGAAAAGGTTAGAGATCTACTTTATTTTCTCTTGGTCAGGCCCCATCCGGAATATGCGGCGAGTATGTGAGACCCGGCGGATAGAACGTGCAATTATCGTTATAATTATCGCAAGGCGATACGTTTTGTTAAGAAATGTTACCGTATAAAAGCAAGCGTTATGAATATTCTCTCAGGCGCAGGTTGGGAATCCTTTGAAAGAAAGGAGATTAGAAGTTGGGCTGCGATTGCTTGCTAAATTAAGAGAAAATACATTTGCGGAAGACGTATTTGGTATTATGCGACCCCCTTCTGCTACTTTGGCCGATCTGACAATGAGCGTAAAAAAGATAAATAGATGCGAGGATAAGTCGTTTTAGGGACTCGTTCTTTCCGCGAACGATACGCGATAGCAATAAGATAAAGAGGTAATTCGAACGCTTAGTGTTTACACCCTCTGCCACACGCCGAAATGTGGCTTGCAGGGTATTTATGTAGGTGTAGATCTTATTGAAAGAAAGAATGTTCGTGATTTCAACAGCATATTTTTTTTATTTCAGGATGATTTCAGGTAGATGTTAACTCGTTGACGAGCAAAAAAATGCAAAAATCAAAAATCCGCTGTGGTAGTTACGAAGTATTCTTTCTTGAAATGTGTGTGTTGAGTTCCACGATATCACGCTAGGATACATTAATTTAAATTATCTACAACCCCTGCCACACGCCGAAATGCGCCTGTAGGGTATTAACGTAGATATAGATTTTAAAGAAAATATATAAAGGTAAAGACGAGGAAAAGAAATCGTGAACATAGGACATCGATAAGGGTTAGGGTGGGGGTTATAGATAGAATGAGTAATTGACTCACTGGCATGGTGCAGAAGAAAGCAGAATATCGGTTTAATAACAGTAAAGAGATGAGATGGGGGCGTATCCATAAGGGAAGAGAGTTGTGATATGGGAGGAGACCTCTGGGATGGTGGTGTCTAACGAAGTAGGCTTTTCGGAGCTGCTGAAGTTGGGGGGCGGGAGCAAGGGGTGGGTGAAGGGGTACAGAAGAGATTCCTGGAAGTTGGCTCAGCGCCTCGCCTTTTGTCTTTCGCTCCGACATTCCTCACCCACCCCACCCATTTCCTCCCCCATTCGACTCCTCTATTCTATTCTCTCGGTCTCTATCTCCAGAGCGCCATTACTCCGTCTGCTTCCGGTTCATCTTTGCCCACAAGAAGACTTTCCAGATATATTACCGCTTTAATTCCGATCAATTTGGGATTGGGAAATGTTTTATGGGATTTTTAGTCTTAATGGGGAATATTTTAGTTGATGCTCTGACATCGATAACCGGCTACTTTTATTTCCACAACGTTTTGAGTGATACTGTAATATGAGCATTAATTATTAATGGCTTATAACCTGGTAACTTCTCATTGAACGCTACGAATAGTGTTATTCATAAAATGATTATTATACATATAACTGACAAGTTGAACAGTGTTCAGGCGACTTGGAGTAAGCATTCACCCCTGTTTAAAAATACGACATTAAAACAAATTTGCAAACAAGTACACTAAAACCATTCGATATCGTGCTATGGTTACGTAGACTTTTTCTCTTCCCAACATTATAGCTCAATAAGGAAATTAAGGGCAAACTACATTACTCCTCATCTTCCTTAGTAAGCCTCATCTCTTCAAATCTTCTTGTTGCTAATGGCTAAGGAGGATCCAGCCATCCTTTGGGCTGATCGCTTTACTGACAGAAATGCAATGAACTCATGTAATAAGAAAAATATTTCCCTCCTCCTTCCTATTTAGAAGAATAGAATTTCTGGATGTACTTGTACCTCACTATCATCTTACCTAATAAGCCTCATTCCCTCCACTTGGCTTTTCGGTGAAGGGATAAGAAGTATCGTCTTAATTTTTCTCGAGCACTTGAGTCTTTCAGAGCCATTTATTATTGTTTAATAAACACGAAAGCGGTGTTTTACGTTAGTTTGAAAATTTGGACAAGACGGGTGGAAACAAAAGAATAAAAATTGTGTGCGAGGAGAACGTTCTTAAGGGAATGATGACTGTTTCAAAAGGGAGTGGAAGACCGAGGAAAAGTTGGTTGAACATGGTGAACATTGACTGAAATTCTTAAGAAAATGTTTCCGTAGTTTACGAATGAATTTAGTTAATGAATGAATGAATGAATGAATCAACTCTTTATGAAGACGAGGTTAGGCCAAGTTGGTCTTTCTTCCACCTAACCTCAATTGTCAATACATAAGTAAAATTTAATTTTTAAAGTTAAAAAAATGCAACAAGAATATAAAAAGATTTGGGTTTGTGGGGTAATAAGAGTATATATATGAAAAGATTTTTGTGTTTAAAGCTGAAGATGTAAGGACAAGTTAGTATAAATGAATGTGAAATGACCACATATCGTAAATTACGAGCTTCTCCTGAAAGCGAATAGCGCGCATTATATGAATGCAATTATGCATGATGATATGTATGTGTTAGCATCTTGTCTGAAATATTGAATATAAATTCATTTAGATAATCATATTTTTGGAGACAATCGTCTCGCCAGAAGCAATAAAATTCCGAAACGCAAAGGAATCTGGTCACATTTACTGAAAACTAGAATAGAATTAACTATTTTATCGCTGGAAAGAGCCTTTTTCCACGGATGTTCACCGTACAGCGTCTTGGAGCCGTTACTTCCAATCCGAAGTTCAGAAACTGCAAACATAGCTCAGTGCAGTGACTTAAACGTTCCCATTTGCTATATTCGACCAAAGTTCGTTTTAGAATAATATAAAGCATACAAATCCCTGTTTTTGTTGTGCAAATCGGAAACGTAAGCATAGGTACTTTATGCAGTGGTCATTCGATCGCCAACTTTCCCGCATAACCATTGAAATGTAAAATCAATCTGTTCGGGAGTTGTAGTTGAATTTTTTTTGGAAGGCCATAGAAGAGAAGAGGAAAAACTTTGTAAATATTCAACGCCATTTAATACTATCTACATACAGTTTTCGCTACCGGGGTAGCATCGCGTCTTGCAACGCCTGATAATTAAGATGTTTGAAAAAAGTATCAGGTAACGGAACCACAAAACGTCCATGTGCAGATAAGGTATTGAAGGTGAAAGGGAAAACATTAAAATATTTCGGTGAGAGATCATGAAATTCCTTCACCTAATCCATTCATGACGTGATTGCGAATTTTTCTGCACATCGTTTTCTTATATTCTCATAATTTCTCAAAGTCTACCAGCGGTTTGGTGGCTGGTGAGCGAAAATGAACTCGGCGGGGAGAAAATCTATAGTTTTATTCTGTAAGAAAAAGAAAGGTGGAACGCGGCTGTTAATGAATTAGAGGTTCAAAAACACTCCATAAGCCGTCTTTCGGCAAGCGGAACTCGCACTCAGAGACAAACGGGAAGCTCCGGGTCTCCGATCCCCCTGAGGATTGAGGCTTTATCTCTGAAATGATCATTGGGACTTCCCAGAAATCGGTAATCCGGAGCTTCCCGTTTGTCTCTTAGCGCGAGTTCCGCTTACCGAAATATGGCTTACGGAGTGTTTTGAACCTCTAAGTTTTATTCTGTAGATGAAACCCAGGTCAAAGTTTTGAATTGGGTAAAATGGTTAATACTAAATATAGTTATAATATCTTTTAATCTTCTGAGCTAGGTTCAAATATGACATGAGAAACCCCAATCCAATAAATTCCAATCATTTACCTACTTATCATTTATCTCTTTACTACATCAACGATAAACAGTTCGATCATTATGATTATACTCTATCTGCATTATCAACCTACTTTCTTTGTCATATAAAGTTACTTCAATGCATGTTAGTTGGATTTAGAGATACTAAAATTGAATTTTATAAATATTTCTTAAATAAAAAATGTTAACTTGGAAGTAGAAGAAAATTGATCTTCGCCGATTTCTCTCAGAACCGTACTGCTGATTCTTGAGTTACTTTCTACCCCAAATTGGTGCTCCTCTGTTACTCTTAATTATATTTTGGGGATATATTACTGCTCTAGGTGCAAAATATACCAAAGTATCCACCATCTTATAGACATGATCATGGACAAACAGAAGGGAGCGAATGCTTTCAGAAGCTGGGAGTATTTATTTAAACACTCACATAGCCAATATATGCTGTAGTAGTTCCGTATAATGTAGATTTCACATAAAATCTATGAATGCTTTAAGATTTCGAGTAAATATGTTGTGAGATGTGTTATACACTTTCCTACGCAAAGATCGAAACTGCATACACACATTCGTAATGTGACGACTAATCGAATTGAACTACTTTCGATGGAAAAGGCTCAGACTCAATACTCATTGGAAGCAAAAAATCTTAGAAATTAAACCTGGTATTGATCAAATTATGCCTTAGAGCAGAGTTGTGTATCATAGTCCTAAGTACAGCCAGTATTTGACAGCATTTAGCGAGCGTGGTAGAAGTACCCCAGGGTAAAGTTCTTGGACCACCACAAATTTTTATTAAAGAAGCGATTAAAAAGGAGTTTAATAAGACGCTCTATATTCATAGCAAATTCCAGCCAGAGATTTAAAAACCACACTCAAGCACGTGGTATTCTTCCGGTTAAAACGCTTGGAAATCGAGAAGACCGCATCTAAGGTAGTTCAGAGCTTCCGGTGGTTTAAGTCTCTTAATTGAAAGGTTTAGCCAACATCTCGCGTAGGAACTGAAGGAAGAGGGATTCGCTAATTAAGTCGGACTCATTTGTGCTCGTGTGCGCGCAAGTGAGAACAGAGAGGAGGGAAGTTCTTTGTTACAGAGAACGAGAAGAGGAAAGAAAGCGACGATCGGGATGGAGCGGTATTAATCTGAAAGATTATTACGGGAGCGGTTATTAGTCTGCGGAGATATTGCAGAGTTGGGAAAGGGCGGCGAATGTTCAAAGAAAGCTTAGATCTCGGAGTCTAAGGAAAGAGGGGGTGGTTTTGGATTGGAGTAATTATCACCGAGAGAAAGGAAGCGCCGAGTTTGGGTGGGTTTTGCTCGACCTCTTAATTGACTCAAAATGATCTGCGGGGATTAGTTCGCGGAAGAAATGCTTCCTTATTGTTTGCGAGGGGAAGTTGGCGAGAGCACCAATTACTGAAGATTTCGGCATCCGTCTTCCTCATACCTCTGCTACCCTTTATATCTCCAGTAGTAAATGTTACCTTCAATAATCTTCTTAAATTTGCCAATACATATCTTCAAAGATGCACTAAATTTATCATTATTTTCGTTTCATTTTCTGTAACTATAGTGATGGTGATATTAGTTAATCAACTGTACACAAATAATTAAAACCTAATAGACTAGGATAAAGGAAAGAATCGATGCAACTAAATCAAAAATAAATAAATGGATATAAGAGGGTATAAAAAAGAAATAAAGAATTATCAGCAATAAATTATATAAACGGGGTCAGAAAAATGTGTATAATGTCTTCTCTAGAAGGTAGTTCTATAAACATTTAATCTTCCGTTAAGTTTTAGCAATTACAAAACAATAAATTAAATACAAATAAATATTTTATGCATGTCTTTATGTTTCATCATCATTTAGAATATGGCTAATTACATTCTCAAAATGCATGTTACCGATAAAGAACATTATAAATTACGTAACGGGGTTCGTAACAGAACTTATGTGAATGAAGCTGATGAAACATGAAGAATCCAAAATGTAACGCTCTAGATTGACTGATTTGTATTGTCTGAAATAAAATTTACCCTTCATATTTTGGTGTTTTCGTTGTATTAAAAATTTATCGCCGCTGTTGTATACTGAACTTCCCTTCAATTGTATCCTTTACTAAAACAGATACGCTGCAATCTTATTCGTTGCACTCGTGTATTAGAGCTAAATCAACTGAAATAAAAGATTTAAATAAATAAAGCTCTATCATATGTTTCAATAGTATAGAAGGTTATATTTAACATATAACCACCATAAGTAATAAATGGCTTTAAATAAAATAAACGTATTTATCATCAACTATCTTTCATTTGATACACTTGAAGAATGGGTAAAAATCTCAACCCTCACTCTCCAAGACTAATAACTCGCATGTTTAGAAATGTTATCTTTTTCTGAAGCAGGAGGAACTATAGAAAGCATAGCTACCGAATTACACATCAGACAACCATGGGTACTCTTACCTATTTTTCTTGACTAAGTGGTTCTTTTCAAGTTCTTTTCCCCTTTAATATGTACGTCACCGTTTCTTAGTGCGATATCGAAGGTCATCCAATTTTTATATTAATTATTTATTGGTGTCGAAGATGAAATTTGTTTAATACCTGTTTTTGCGATCGAGTGCCCTGCCTGACGGCAACCCTTCCTTTCTCAACGTTGTACGTTAAACAAGAGGCTGATTTTTTGTTGAAGATCCTAAAGTGATAAAAGGTCTGAATGGCAGAGACTGCTCGCCATGATTCCTAAATTTCGAACATTAATCCATTTCATGGAAAGGGAGATTCGAACCTATTTTCCACTGTGACAAGAACAGACCCATTCCCTATCCTCGAAGATTTCACTCCATTTCACCGCCGGCCTTAAATAAACGCCTTGATTGACGATCAAATCCCGGACCAACTTTCAACGCATAAACACTTTGAAATATGCGCCCATCAAGTCACCACGTCGTACTATCCAAGACCTCATATATCACCCAAGGGAAAAAAGAACACTACCGAACCGCCCGGTTCCCAGACGAAAAGATCTCCCGAAGATTCATCGGAAGCCATAAAGCGAAAGAAGGGGAATGAGAGAGAAAAAGCCATGTTTTCCTCCGGGAGTCCTGTTGGATGAAAAAAATGGAGGGAGAAATGGGCGGGAAAGGTCCCATTTGACCCCGAGCGGGTCAACTCCCGTAACGCGCTGACCCTTTCGGAGGCAAGAATTCTTCCGCCACGGATCAAAGGAAGGAGCCAATTAGAGAGTTTGAGAAATAAATACGACTGCGGAAAGGGCAGGTGGATGGAGAAAACTGATGGTGAAAGGTATGGAGGAGCTTCCTCCAGGGGCGAGAAATGTAAGTAAAGGGTCTTGTGGATTACTGTCCTCGACCAACTGCAGGAATCCGGAGGTCCCAATCCACCTCCCAGATCCTCCTCCCCCTCCCACATCGCACTTCTACTAATGAGCCAGCTTTCCACCTGACGATGCGGCATTTTACTATCCTCGATTGATTGGAAACTTCGCCGCATGGACGCCAGGTGGAGTGCGTCCGAAGAATGAGGTGACTTTAGTGGAGATGTTGGTTAAAAGATGGAGACGCGTTAAAATACGGGTGACGTCAGAGTGGATTCTCTATCATGAGAGGAGATGTATCGTAAAAGGACGGAGTGCTTCACATACTGAAGCGTTTTTCGGAAATAAAGATTTTACTCAGTGATCAGCAGATTTTTATTCGGTGAATTTTTTCGTTGGTGTGAGAATACAAGCTGGGCAAGATGTTTCTTTCTAGGATGAAAAATGCTCGTAGATATACATAAATATTGAGATAAAAGTATTATGAAATGTCGTTTTCTACAAATTTAATAATAACAATAATCATACCTTTGGGATGTGATCTAAAGTCCAAGGGGACGAGGAATACAATAAAACTTTTATAAACACAAGCAGCCATGCCCTAACCAAGATTCGAGCACTCGTGGGCTTTCTTGCTTGGCAAAGGCTCACGCTAATTCCTACACTAACGAGGCCAGCTACTGATGAAAAGGGGAAATTATTAAAATAATGTAAATAATTCACACATTCATCTCGCATATTTAATAAGTGAAATTTACACAGCATACACTTTCGAAAAATTCATTTTATGTCACGATTGTTTAACAAGTTACACAGCTATGAATTTACCGAGGTAGTAGAATTCAACACGTATATTTATTCTGCCCATTTCTACGTATAGCACCAAGAATGTTGTCTCTCTTCCAATGAACAATAAAAACAAAAGAATATACCAATTGACGACTTTCTCGCCTTCTTTCATGCATTTTACCTATTTGAACATTACTTTGGTCTTGCTCAACTTTTCAACTCAAATAAAAAGATAATCGCAATTTTAGTCATTCAATATCTTAAGAATTCTGCACTTTTAAATATCCGAAGTTAGAATTTTGCATTCTTCAGAAAAATAGTAAACTGAAATTCAGCTGTAATGGTACGATGAAAATTTGCTTTCTACTCTGTTTATTTCGATTTTTCATTCGATCTCAACGTGGGCTAACTAAATTTCCCCAAAAAGCTTTTGATCCCAATACTTGCGAGATACAAACGAGAAAATCACCTGAAAAATGCATACCATCCATATTCATTCCGTACAATACTTAAAAATGTCCACCAATTTAAATTTAAGAGGTGCCATGTATTTCTGGCATCAAATTCTCGTAGGAGATGGTGAGTCAAAGTTTATTAGCTTAGTAAACACTTAAATAATAAAGCAACTAAATTTCATCTTAAGCGCTTTGAATTGTTACGATTCGTTCCTTCACGAGTGTTACTTATAAAGCCATGCAGGGTGCTGACACCTTCAGTCAAGTCATCCAAGTTTCAAGAAAGTTTTCGCATGTCTTATCATCAAAAATGATAGATTCAGACTGCTTCCAACAACTTCGGTCAAGCGTATGTGGCTGCAATCAGTCTTATAACACTTATTATGATACAAATGTATGGAGAAATATTACTCTATTTTCTCTATTTCGTTCTATTATTAAAGTTAGGGATGTAGAGAGAGAATCAATCTCACATTCAAAAAACATTTCATTCAAAAAGATACGGCATCAAAAACAAAAACATGTATAATCGATGTGATCAGGCGTCACTCTGTGGTAAAATGCACGTAAAAAGATACTCATAAGTATTTCATTTTTGGCAATTACATGTTTTTCTTAGGAACTGCATCTATTCCTTATTCCTTTTCACCTACTAATTATTGAACTTAATAATTTCGGCGACAATTTCTTAAGGTAACTTAATGACGTATGAATCTGGAAAGCACCAATGCTTGCGGAAGGTTTTTGAGTGGTTTCCATCGTTACATAAACGCATAATGGACATAACTGATCCCTCTATCCTAAGTTTTATTATGGATTATAATTGTTTATTTCATAACACGCACTTCTGGTTTATCTGGTTGCTCACGGTAACCTAATAACGTTCCATATTTTATTTCTTTATAAACATAATAACTATAATTTACATTCATCAAGTATTTTCACTAACTTTTGCCTTCAGAGACCAGGTTTAAAATTTGGTCGTGTGGTATAGTATGTGTAATAGAGTGACTTATAATAGTAGTGGGTAGGCGCAGTGGTATTCGTGACTATATGGGCTTTAAAAAGCAAAAATGACAAAAAATCCTAAAACGATATGTATAAATGGAATATAAATCTGGTTCTATTTTTAAGGGTGTATTTCAAATTTGTTTCTGGCGTCTGCATACTTTGAGGAATTCAAAGTAAATACTTCAATCGAATCTTATTCAATTTTAACAGAAAAGTTAAACATTTTTTCCAATCGGAAACACCACAGAGGCGTGTTATTCCTTCGCTATCTAATATTTTACAGAAGGGTTATCTAATAAATTTAACTCCGAAGCAAGTATTATATAATAAAAAAATCACGTCTTCATTAAGAGACGGTTTAGTCTAATGAGACAAGTCTTACAATTAAACCTGAACTACCAGAATTACCAGAATTCGAGCCCGGAACCTCGACGTTCCTCGCCAGCACGCTAACCCCTACACCATCAGCTAGCAGGCCTAACTGAACTTCTACCCCTAATTTTAAATACATTTGACGGATTGATAGAAATCGATGTCATAAACCATTTTATTTATTTTAGCTCTTTCTACTTTGGTCATACTTAAGTGACAGGGTACGTTGTGTCATGTAACAAGTTTACAAGTTCTAGTTTCTGAGACTAGAGTACACTTTATCTCACGTTATATTCTACAAAAATCCTTATCACAGAAGAATATGAGATTATGAAAACATGAAAGGACAGTTAACTTGTGCTGATCCGAATTGGTCATTGGACAGGACGGAATTGAATTTGGTACTAAGTCTAGGACAAACTATGTTGCGAAATTTAATATAATAATAAATATAATATAATAATAATAATAAATATACTAAGGCACTCCTGTTATCTAGGCTCATATGCTGTGGTAGAGCCTTGATAATTTTCCCTCCGGTGGAATGAAAACGGGAAAGGTCCCATTTGACCCCGAGCGGGTCAACTCCCGTAACGCGCTGACCCTTTCGGNTAAAATTACTTAATACCATTGAACTTAGTTAAATTTAGAATAAAACTTGCGATCTTAGGAAAAAGATCAAAGTATGAGATTAGTTATAGAATATAAAGGTCACTTACTGACTTGAAAGTTATATATGATTAGTAAATATAACTTCAGTCACGTTTAACAAGAATTCAAACTGAAAATCGGAACAGAAAATGACGGTTCCGTTTTCCAATTAGATTTATTTTCCGGTTTTCCGGTTCCCGATCCGTTTTCCGACTTCCTGTTTTTCGCTTTCCGGTTTAAGTTTTCCTGTTTTTGTTTGGTTTTCGCTTCAGAATTTTTTATCCAGATATTCTGCTCGGTTCCGATACGATGTTTCAGGTTTGCGGATTTGCCCCGAGTCGTCCCCCATTATTCCGATTCCTGTAGTTATTCCTTGAGAATTATCATCCAGGAAAAACTTTAAGCTCGGAAGATCGCGGATGAAGGCAATTTTTTAGGAGAAATGGCGCAATTTGGACACCCTTCCAAGAATCCCTCTAATTAATCCCAGGCTCTCCATTTCTTTCGGGATAACTGCTTTCACTAATCCTTAACGTCCTGGGCCCGAATTCTTCGAAGCGGAGCTTTTTAATCCTTTAATTGTTTCTTTTTTGCCCTTCAACATTTGATGGGGTGGTATACAAACATTGGGAGTGGGAGGGGGCTCTTAAATGACGGAATGTGCGCGCACGACAAAGTAGAGTCATTAGGAAAGGTGCTCGAGGGCCTCTGGGAAGGGAGTCGAGGGAAGAAAAGAGCGGGAAGGAGAAGGCCGGACAGATGCGAGATGGAAATGATTGGTAAGGGAAATTCTTCGAGCGCCATCCAGAATTTGAGAAATTAATGAGAGCTTTTCCGCGACCCCAAGCAATAGCATTACTCCAACTAAATGTCTCACATACGAAACGCTTATTTTTAACGGAAAATAACTCCACTGATTCAATTGTGCATTGTTTTCGTAGTATAGTATTATATTCAATTCAGAATTTTTATCTAATGCCGAAGTCACTCACCCAGGATCATAGCAACTTTCTTTAAGCATTAAATGTACGAATTATCTAAAAATACTAACGAAATTACTTCTTTAACGAAAAATTAATACTTCAAGGAAAAATGCTTATTTCTAACGGAAAACATTTATTTTTTTAAGGAAACTGCTTATTTTTCAACGAAAAATGACTCTTCTCTGTTTCAATTGTGCTTTGTTTTTGAAGTATTGTATTATTTTTTTGTATTTTGTATTACATTTATAACTTTGATATTATTACTCAGAATTTTTACTCAACGTTGAAGTCAATCATTACGGATTAACATTTTATTGTTAATAACTAATACTTTGGACAGGGACATAATAGAACTTGAGTTCCTGTACTTAAAGTCATTGGATTCTCATTTCCTCCACCCTTAGCAACAAAAATAAACATCGATGAGGCATTGGGGCTTGCTTAGTGAGGTGAGGAGTGTGGTAGTTCGTCATTTTTCTCTCACAGACCAAGGACGTTGTGAGGGAAAATTTTCAAATTCATTTTCTACCAAGGAAAATCAGTTTTACATCTTTTAGCAAAGCTGAATGTAGCTTGCAAACCACAACAAGTTGTGAACTTGCGAATCTGACTACAAATTGTGAAGTCCTTTCTGAAACACTTCTATCTTTTCTATAGCGCCGGAGTAACTTATTTATAACTTGCATTCTAATTGTGAAAATAACTATGGTGTAAACTTGACTTTCTTTTGTAGAAAATGAATTTGAAAATTTTCTATCTCACAACATTCTTGGTCTGCGAGAGAAGAAATGACGAACTACTATATCTAAGCAAGCCGCAATCCCTCTTCAAGCTTACCTTTGATGGTTTTTGGATTTTTTTCCGAATTTTAATGAAAATAACTACTTTATTTTGTGAACTTAAGTGCGGCGGGTAAGACCGAAGACAAGGGAACGTTTTAAACACAACTATTTCAATTCTAAGTTAACGCATGGCCCTAAAACTTCAAAAGCGCGCAGGTGACTGAGCATGAGTGACAGATAACTTTGGAGTAATTTAGCCGGACTTCGAAGGCATTAGAGCGGCGAACACTGTTGTCAGAGGATAGAATTCTATTGGGATATTTGGAATGCCTGAAACGAGAGAAATGGCGGCGCTGAAGATAATCAGCCGAGTCGAATGCAGATCGGAATCTGGGGAGAAGTCGTAAGGAAGGAGACAGTGGAGGAAGGGGAATTATACGCCTGAAAGTTGTTGAAGGAATGCTTAATGCGAAGTAGAGAGAAAGGTATGAGAGGTGACTGTTTCAGACTTAGAATTGGGTGATACGTTTTGGCGTCGAAAATATTCCCGGGAATGAAACATCCGAGAGATTTTGATTCGAAAAGTGAAAGGAGAGTAAAATGACCATCTAAAATGGTTCCAATGGAAGCTAATCTGTATTATTCCTTTCTCCTTTTTCTTATTTATTTAGTGTTGATAAACCTTCATTTCTTTGAAGGCTAAGTGAATTTCATTGGACGTTAGATCTAAGCTTCAAATACCCGTAGCTTGCAAGCAAACTAACCTGGAAATTTCCAATCAGCGGGGCTTTAGGCTTCTCCGTGGTCGCGCTTTGCAAGTACTGTTCTCAATACGTATCCCGGTAACTAAGTTGACATCTTCGGGCAACAGATTAAATAAATAAATAATAACAGTTGTTATTCTCTCCCGAAGATTGCAATATACTTGTCGGAATACGTATTGAGGATAATACTTGCAAAGCGCGACCACTGATAATCCTAACCCCTGCTGATTGGAAATTTTCAACGGTTAGTTTGCTCACAAATAACGGCTTTTTGGAGCTTTTCTCTAACTTTAATGTCTTATCACAGCCCCGTTCCTTTTCCTTATAAATTTCATTGAAGGCGAAATGAAATACAGCCGCCTCTACAATACAATGCGTCCTTATTGGGCGAAATTGGTACTAGAGTGTCCCATTCTTATTTAACCTTCGTCAAAATAATGTACAGTTGCGAAATAAAAGATGGTGTAAGATATTCAACTAAATATATGTATAGATTTTTAACAAGCTCGGTGGAAATAGAAACAAAAGATGGAATGGCAGAATGGTTTTGTGGAGGAAAAAAGTGTGATTTTTTTATCACAGACAAAAATGTTTCCACTACACGAAAACACCTACAAGGGTATATAAAAAATCTGCGAAAGTTGAAAATGAGAGAGAGATAGATTACATAAAGAACAATAAGAATTACAAAAGCTGTAATCGTGTACATAATTATCAAAACATAATTATTCTTTGTCAATGAAAGTTAAACGTAAAAGCAACTTAAATTTAGTGCATAGTATGGATACAGATAGATTCACAGTCAGATGCGTTGGTGATATTAGTGCAACAAGTAAACAAAAGATAAAATTACGTCATACTATATAATGTACATAATTATCTAAAAAGGTCGTTATTTGCTTGAAAATAAAATTATTAGGAGATACATTAAATCCCTAGAAGATACGTTATTTTGAACAGGAAAGGAACAATGTAGCCTCTATTTATTATGAAAATATTTATAACCAATCCTCGGTAAAGGAACGCAAAAGTAACAAATAAAATAAAATTATTATTCAGAACGAGAAGGAATAAGTATGTGCGGAATAAAAGAGTATGTTTTTATCTTTTTAATTTACTAACTACGTTTGAAAGAGATCAGTCTGATGGCTCTACATTAATCATATTAAGTAGTTAATTTTAAATGGTTTACAACACTTATATTTACTTAGTATTAGAGTCGATGTATTAAGAATGTCGGTGGAGTGAGCGTCAGTCAAACGAGGGGATCTCGTGTTGGATCAAATACATATGGATGATAGTTGTATACAAAAATGTTATACGGTGAGTGTGAGCTGGTCGACATGTCGATGGTCACAAAGAAGCAGATAAATTATAACGGAAAAAGTTATTAAGAGATTTAAGGCGTGAGATGCATAAGGCATAACAATGAAAGATGGGCAGATTTGGTGAAGGGAAAGAAATTCCGAAGGAGAGAAAATTAGGAAGGAAAACTGATGATAAAGTTGCTGTTACGCATGAAATTTTCAACTCTTTTTTCCATACGTAATTCTGATAATATTATAGAGAAGACGTCCCTCGTAGTAATCATCTAAGCTTCTCAAATAATACGCTAAGTTTAAAATTACCTCATATAAAGACATTCATCGAATTTTGAAAAAAAATCAACTTATAAATTGGAAAATAACCATGAAGTTAGTGAAGAATAGAAAAATTTGCATCCAAATTTGTGAGCGAAAAGTCTTATTTCATTTCACTTTTTTCTCCTAATAAATCATAAAAGTAGACATTCGCCATGTTGAAATTTCAGTTTGAATGCCAATAATAAGCTTCTGAGAATTAAAAACCAAGATAGCTTCATCATAAAAGAGCGTTATTTATTACATTATCCGTTGGTAACCTTGGGGGAAAGTTTTCCCCTGGAAATGAAAACGAACCATGTAAACAACATTCTTCAGCAAACAAGGAAGCTTATACGTTGATGTACAATGAGAAGAGTAATAATTTAATCCGATTAAAGATATGACACTTCTTGAGCAGGATTAGAATGGTTGACGGGATGCTCTGATAAATAAATAAGCCATCGTCATCATCAGCTGCGAGCCTTAAACCCGCAAGAGTGCAGAAAATTTTCATCATTTGATTATTAAAACAATCATGAAATATTTATTGCCGATTTGTTATCCGATTTTATTTATGGGCGGTATTCGCGAAGAATTAAGATCTTAATGGTTCGTTAATGAGTCAGCGATATCTGTCGGGGAACTTGAGACAGCTCAATGTATTGTAGATTAGAGCCTTCTTATAGCGGAAGAGTTCATTTTTTGTATCTCTAGACGTATCATCCTTTTAGAATTTCCTCGATCAGGTGCTCGTGTCCTCGCATAGCAACGAAAAGCAAAAAAAAACCTCTCGCAAAGTATCGTAGGTTTTTAAGGATCCAATTGCTCAAATCCAGCAAATGTTCACAGAGCGAAACAATAAGGGATTGATTATCTTCAAAACTCTCTTTTACTCAGCTTGGGAGTAGGCAGCAAACAACACGCGCGAGTATCCTGCCTAGGCGCCGCACACTCTGGAGCAGGTGGTCGATGGGCTCCTGGATAGCCAAGTGGGCTAGGCGTTTGACTTCGGTGAAAGCGGTCCCGGTCCGGGTTCGATTCCCAAAGGAATCCTACGTGACTGAAATTACCTAAGCTGTCGAAGCACTTTTAACAGCACTACTAGGAGCCGGGAGTATGTTTCATAAGAGGGCCGCAGGTACTATTCGTCGGTATATGGAACCAGAGCCGCGCCCGGCCTATCTGTCGTCCGGGTGCAAACATAATTTGTCGCCCCTTGAAATTGAATACCGAAACCATGCATTTCCTTATTAGCAGGTAAAAATTATTTTGGAAAATTTTGAAAAATCAGTGTTTCATGACTTCGTTCCAAAATTTACATTGGTCACGAAGCATCAATAACAATTAATTGTGCATATTCTGTATGCTAAAATAATAAATTGTCATTTTGGGTTAATAGTTCACATAGTTACTTTCGTGTATCATTATCATCACAGTGCGTAGAACTTAATATGGTATGATTTGTACGAAGTCTATTTTTCGCAACTATATATGAAATTTTCTGATAAAAATTGTATTTCAGCGTAAATAACTTCAATTAAGTCCACTGAACAAATCCATTCCATTCCATTCTCGTCCAGAGTTATCCCCAATTGTACACTCTAAATGTTCGCCAATTTCACATGATAATCTTCTCTAGACAAGTTATAACTTTTATTATGTATAATTATGTTGCAGAATTTGATTTAAAGTAAGTAAGATAGGATTTTGTATTGAATACATAGTCGTTGTTAGAAAGACAATCGAAAAGAGACGAAAGACAGAAAGGGAAAAAGTTTGAAGACTGGATTCGAACCAAAATGCCTTGGAGTTGGGCCTGCCAATCAAAAATGTGTCATGAAAGAAATTAAACAAATACATGTATAAGTACAAACATCTATAAGGTAACAATTGTTAATTTAGGCTGGAATCCTACGTGTGTCTTCGATAGATATTTAATATTACGGAATTCCTTAAAAAAATTGAGCTCTTTCACCTTGATACATTTCAAAGGAAATTTTCAAGAAACACTCTCTATGACTTCTGATTTATAAAATGATTTGTCAACAGAGTCTCTCAATGACAATTTTGCCTTGAGCCGAAGGGTTATGAGAAAAAAGTCAACAAACATTACAAAATCTTTAATTGGGAAAGGTACGCGACCTTCCAAGATGACGTTATTACGATTAAATAGACTCTTCCTCGAAGAATTACTTCACAGAGCATCTTTGTGATTGATGGTGAGCAAACATTCAGTATTTACCAACATTCCAAGAAAATAAGAAGACGGGAGTTAAGACTTTTACGATCGAACTTTATACGAACGATATTTATCCTATTTTTCCTAATCTATACCGATACCTTTCTCTTTCTTAATCTTCGATGATTTGTGTAACAATAGCAATTCGTTTCGCCTTTGACAAGCATTTACAGCTTCTAGGAATAATCTGCAGTGCCATAAATTCCCGTCAATGAAGCTTTCATTTGCGAAACCCACTCCTGGAGGTCAGTTTAAACAACTCGATTGTCTAAAAATAAAAATTTCCCAATTGTTGGAATTTTCTAACTTCTCTCTTGACACCGCCAAAATGATTACGTCATAAATTTTAGGAGCTAATATTAAAAATTCACTTTTCAGGAGCTTAGAACGTTCCGACAAAGCCCCTTCTAGAAGAGAGCTTTTTCGCCCCTCGTCCAATCGCATTGAGATTGCATTTAGTTTATTTAAGGTTTCGTCATCCATGAATAACAACGGAAATTTATTGACTGTTTCTTAGTAATAAGTATTTATGAAAAAGATCGTGCTTCACCTACTTCAGCGGAATGTAGAATCAATAAAGCTGCATTTCACAGAAAAATATAACTTCCAAATCATTTCTGCGGGATGGATTTTGCAACATTCGTAGAATTATAATTTTGGGTATGACTGTAAAGATATACAGACGCTCAGTCTATTTTTCTTTTGAAGTAATGCAGATGATCAAAGGGTACTTTCTGAAATTGCATACTTATTACTTGCCCCCTGACTTTCATGGTATGATCATCATCGTCATTCTTTCCCCTTTCATCCCGACCCAGTCACGGTAAGATGTTTGTGGACCAGTGACCACCACCTCGTTCTATCCTCCCACCGCATCTTTTACTTATGTCTTTCATAATCATATCCTTCCACCTTCCTCTTGGTTTTTATCCTTTATTCTTCTCTTCAAATTCTTAGAAATTACCATTCACCATTCTCTTCATATGGCCAAACTATTTCAATCTTGATTAGAATGAAAATAGTTGTACTTTTTCCACAATATATTTATTTATTAAAAACAAAAATAAGAACTCACGACTAGTTTCGGCGAATGATCGCCATCATCAAGTGTCTATGCTAAAACCGTTGAGCATAATATATTCAAAAACGACTGGCGGAAAAATAAGGAATTAGGGAAAGAAGGGATGGGGGAAAAAGGGGGCAGAGAAGAAAGGGTAAGTCAGGAACTGGAGGTAGAGGTGCACTGTCGGTGGGTGGTAGGATGCATCACGGGGAATGGGGAATGGAAAAAGGTACTCGTTGACCACAGTACAGTTCGTGGAATTCGTACACACGTATGTACATACGAATTCCTGCAATTTCGCCGAAACTAGTCGTGAGTTTTTATTGTTTGTTTTTAATAAATAATTATATTGTGGAAGAATTACAACTACTCTCATTCTTATCATGATGTATTTCCACAATACATCGCCAGCAACTGTGCATTTCATTTCAATCTTATTTTCTCAATCTCTATTTTGAGCCTTTCAATACCCGAGATTTCTCTGATCCTTTCGTTCCTGATCTTGTTTCTTCTCGTTTTTTCCAGACTTCTCCTAAAGGACTTAATTTCCATCGCTTGGATTCTTGGGTTCATGGTATAATATAGTATTACAAAATTCATTTACTTTTAATATCCAATTTTACTGCAAACCGTTTAACAAAATACCCCGCAGTATGAAAGAAAGACTTCTAAAATAATTATTTCCATTAAATAAAGAAAATTTGAATATGGTGGGATAATAAAACTGGCAATGTTGACTTCCCATCTCACTTATTAGCCACCAACTTATGAATTAAGGAAAATTTTTCCCTGAGTACGCTGAGATCAAAGTCTATATTATAGTTTTGTAATTTACTTTGCAAGCGATTAAACTAATCCATGAAACAAACTATATCTCTAACACATTGAACTTTGCTTGAGGACCGTATATTAAAGTGATTCAACGCCGAATGACTCGGAAAGAAAGTTATCATAATTGGCAATACTGACTTTATTGGACTAAGAAAAAGATGCAGCAGGGATGCAACTGGCTATAGAGATAAACGGAAAACACTAGATTATGATTAAGGAAAAGATACAGAATCATAATTCCAAGTATCTAAAGATTATAGCCACATTTCTTAAGAATGGGGTTGTCTTAACATTTCATCTTCTTTATTAAAACTCTATTTGATACTTTTAAGTGATTAAATTCATAACTGTATAAAGTCACACTGTTATTTAGTATCGGGAAACAAACTGCGCTCTTGCTAGCACGTAGTAATATGGTATCGCCTTCATATTAAACATTTATTGCCCAAAATACCCAGTAATAAGTAATGTATTCATTTAAAAATGTATTAAAAACAGGGAGATTAGAACAAAATTCGTTTAAATTTTAGGCAAGCTTCAACGCTTTTTAGCAAACTTTAATATAATCAAACGATAACCTGATTATCGAGTAAAAATTTGAAATAATAAAGTGTCTTAATTGAGACGAAATTGAGACTAACGAGTCTCTTCTTACATATGACCCTTCTAATAAAATTCAAAAGCAGTTTCAAGAGGTAGAGTTGAAAAAGCATACAGAATAAATCTGATATTTGGTCTGAAAAACGTTTGTTAAGATTTCTTGGTTAAGTTTGAACCAAGGAAAAAATGCACCTTTAGGTGCATTTTTGTTTAGAAGCAGGAAAAAACACAAGAGGAGGGAGAGGTTTAGAAAGCTGCGATACCTACTCATAGCTTAATTAAAATTTAAGGAGAAAGCAGCTTAAGGCAGACCTATAAAGCAAACAGAAACAATACGGATAAACTTCCATAAGGGTAAAACAAAGAGAAATTAGGCAACATAAAAGAAAGAAGACGAAAACAAAAGAAAATCGTATAAATAAGTTGCAAGAGAAGTCTACCAGATCAGTAAAATATAAAAAATATCAAATGGTATATAGAGCAACAATAATGAAAAAAATCACTATATGCTACATAGTTGCGTCAGTGTTATTAAACGATGTTGAAAATACGATAGTAACAATAAGGACATTAAATACATTAGCAAATAAATTATATGATAGTACATAAATATAGTATCCCTACCCAGATCATGTTACGCCAATGAATACAAATACTTTAAACTTGAATGCAATGACATACCCGCAGGTATCCGATCAGAAAGCAGACCAAAACAGGACCAAACGAATAGAATAAAAGGATCGCTAATCAGCGACAAATTAGACAAGGCATCGCGGTGTTTCCATAGCGCTCATCGCTGTTTATAAACCCTACATTTTTCAATGAGAGTCAAATCATCGGATGGGTGCATGAAATGAGGCGTCGAGACGCATGCTTGGGATCGTTGGCGTTATCCAACATCTTGATCTGCGTGGGTGGCGATGATCCTTGGAAAAGGAAGCTGCGAGGAACAAACGGGAGAATCATTCAAGAAATCCTGGCCATCCGGAATTCGAAGAGGAGGTGCGGATGAGTTCGCAGGAGGGCAGTGATGAAGTCCGGGGATTCTACAGAAAATGCCGGGGAATGCAAACATGTCGTCCGCCTTAATTTGTTTCCAGGAGAAAAGAGCTGCGTTCCAAACCCTATCGTTCTCTTTTACTCGAAAGATGTCTTCCGCATCCCTGTGTCTTTTTAATGCATCGCTAGCTTATTTCCCATTCTTCCCGTCTAATACTTGTCGTTTCGTGACAAAATGAAGGGAAAAACATTTTCAGTGCCCCTTTGCCGGTTGTTATACATGGCATACCGTTGCCAGATGTACCGTATAATGCGGAATTGTCTCTTAATTCATTGTCTTGCTGTTCCTTATCGAATAAACGTGTAGAAGAAAAGTAAATCCATCTTTTACGCTAGTTGTGATGGTATCAAAGCCTGGGGTGGATTCATAATTAGTACCATTAGAGTCTAGCTGATGGTCTCAATGAATACTGTACTGAGCTAACAAGTGACCGAGTATTTTACCAGCGTTGACTTCGTTAAACGATCTCTGCGACTATCATACGCATTCACACAGTGTGAATATTCATTCCTCACGTTAGAATATATCGTATTTATCTTCATATATCTTACCTATGCATATCCTCTACTTTCTCTCATGAATTCTCTTTAATCTGTGATTTAACCAAGTCTAGATTGACTTGCACTGAGAAGTATATCGATGAGAAATGTCCCAATCTCAAAAGCCCTTTTCGTGTATTTTATATTCAACTAGCTAAAGTGCCCGTTGGTTCTGAACGGAGATAATACGGATGGGGATAAATATAGTAGTCCTATAGAGTAGATAAGTAGATGTAGATTTTTCAAAGAAAAGAATATTTAGAAGCTTTATCATTTTAAAATTCCGTTGTCAAAAATGAGCTGATCAACAAAACACTCCTAAATGGTCATATATTGTCCCTGAGATTCGTATTCGCAAATCACCCGCGACTACAAATATGCTTAAGTCTCTAAAAATTTTCCTCCTCTTCATATCGTCAATTTCCTCCAAATGAGCCTAAATACAAAATGTATTCTTATGGAAAAACGCATGAGCTCGGAATCAACATTCTCATTGGTCGTCAGGGGGACGGGTTGTTTACAATTTCAGAATTTCACAAAATATTCGCCTATTTTATCTATATTTTCGCAGCTACGAAACGAAAGCGATATTCCAGGACCATAATAAGACCTGTAATCAATTTCCCTTCTTTTGGTGCTTATCTCGATTTCGTACGACTGTTCCACTTTAATTTTGCAAAAGAAATTACGTCAGTAACTGATAAATATTACATGTATTTCTTATGGAAATCTTTCTGAACGATCTTTGTTCAAACCCAGCAAAGTTATCGAATGAAAAGCTTCCATCCGGGTCTCGGAGAACACGTATGCAAAGTTTGACGTAAATTGGACAAACGGAGAGGACTACAATTTTAGGCAAACATACAAACAAACACACAAACCCACAGAATTTCTGCTCTATATAAACGTATGTAGATAGATAGATTATTATTCTTTAATTCCACTTCTACTATTTACTTTTATGCTGCAGAATGCGCCTTCTAAAACTCCGACCTTGTCTCAAACATGCTTAAGCGGTTCTTAATTTCTCCACTATATCTTAACTATGATTTTTTCACCGATTATAGATCGATCGCTTACTTAATAGCATACTTAACACTTTAACTTTTTGAATGAAAACGTGTCATCATCCTTCATTATCAGAAGTCTGCGCAATTTTTCCATCCCATTTCTTATGAGTGCATTCCTGTAGAGATTATATGTTTTCTTTACAAAATACACTAAAGTTGTTGAATAAGGACGCCTATAGTATTAGTTTCTTTATATGTTTGGTTTATCATTCTTTTTCGTTGCGTCTCTGTCACATAAAAAGATTATTTGAGGATGAGAGACGAAATTGACTAGTTTCAAACTCGCCAAATAAGATTGATAACTAACTTGATCCAAGCGGGCCCTGGGAGACATGAGTAACGCTTTACATTAAACTGAGCATGGATAATGAATGTATATGCCTACTCTTCGTTACGTTAGTTTTTAATTTTTTATCAATCTAATCAATCCATTGAATTTTTTCCGATGCAGCCCTCGCGCAAGCCGCATTTATTCGGAGTTCTACTTTTGGGCGGAATGCGTCATAATTTTTAATTTATTACTATGGTTTTCACTGCATTTATTATTATTGTAACAAATTAATCACTGCTAATATCACTGTACCTCAAATTAGGAACCCCTCTACATGCGAAATTTATTTATTTATCTATTTATTTATTGTTTTATTCATTCATTTATTGTTTTATTTATTTATA
>KZ308413.1:413155-428749 GCA_000376725.2 Ladona fulva
AAAAAATCTCAACAATACTTCAAACATGGATAAAAGAAAAATTCTAGTTACAGAATATAAAATATTGCTAATATAAACTAATACATATAACTAAATACAGATACTTATAAAAACAAAAAATTACAACATATGAACTTTATTCTTATTTAATTTTGACCTCTGGATACAAGCAGCATAAGCCGGAAAGATATAATGCATAACCGAATATAACGTTTCGAGTTACGAACCTCTAGCAGGAACAAATCAGTTTCGTAAGTCGAGGTACAACTTAACATTCATGTATGAATATGTGCAATTTCTGATTTTCAAATCTCCCGCTTCATTTCCGTGTTTATCATAGAATGCTATCCCGTTCAATTCAAATCATTGTCTGACTAATTAGTTACAAAGTTATACGATTATTTAACATTATCTAAGTTATTTTTATTTTCATTTATTAGTGAAAAATACCCCGGAAACTTCGGACGATATACTAATGGAAACGGGTCGCATTTTACTTACGCTACCGTTTCAGTATCTTTAAAAGAGATTTGAGGATTTTCGAAAGAATTTGAGACATTTATGACACGAAGATAAAAGTTATATTGCGCAAAATCGTGCAGACTTCTCTTGTTTGAAAGATTTCAGGGCGTCGCCCAGCAACCCAGGTCAAGACTCTCAAATATCCCTATATAAGTATCGTTTCAAAACGAGAATATTTGATATGAGATAACTTTTAACGCGGAGGGAGTTGCTAGTTGATAGCTTGCATTTTTCACACGTTTTCTCTATTCCTCAATATATTTTTTGGAATACATGCATCACATTGAATCAAATTATTAAGTTAACTATGAAAATTACGTAAAGATGGCAGCACAAGGATCTGAGATATTATACTGAAATAAAATGACCACCCCACAACGGAATCAACGAAAGATATAAGAGAAGTAATTTAATAGGCTTATATAATACCGGTTGGTTTGGAATGGGTTGATTGGAATGGGAGATTTTAATATAATAACACAAACCATATTTACGTACATTTTTGAACGAACTAGAAACATCCTTTAAACCGCTCATATATAGGATAACCACTCGTTCTAGTTTGTAGAACAGTATGTAAAATTAATCATAGGGAAACTATTCCTAGTTATAAGACATGCTAGATTTCCTACCAAAAAATGGATGGAGCGCAACCGCACATAAATGCCAAGAACGGCAATTGTGCCCAATAAACTACTACCAGTCATACCGACCGTTGTCCAACCAATTTGCATATTATCTGCGGTCGAACAAAAGCCTGTGTCAGATTGGCACAGCACAGATTATGAAAAACGAGGGTAATATACGAGTATGCTAAAATTAGTGGCTCCCACTTCTTCAATTACAGCATCTTAATCCCATCCTCGGTGCAATAAATAGAGAATAAATACATCTCACCCTAAGGTTTGGCACCGCATTGACACGTAATTCCTTGATATTTATGAACATGGCACTCTTACCACGAAAGCTTCCCCGTCCCTGGCATAAGTAGACACATTCCTACTGTGGAAAAGCGGGTCTCACTTATGTTACCGTCCAGGTTTCACTGAAGCCTTAATTGGCCGCCCGGTCCGTTTTTTTCCTGTCGCATACACGGAGTTATTAAATTTAACAATTTCAATAAAATCATTTAATACTGTAAACCAAGATGTGGCAAACGCGAAATGTTCCAGGAAACATAAGGATATTGATATATAATGATATTTCTCTTACTCTTCCACATGTATGTACGGGGTTAAATGAAAGAGACTTTTAATGATTTATCGGAAGAAATTAGGAATCGAGTATCTGCAAGAAATCGGGCTTATTATGTGGCGTCAAAAATACTGTATGGGTATACCAAAATGAAAATATATCGATCAGCCATAAAAACTATAGTAACCTACGGTTGTGCAGCATGGACCATTACAAATAAGCAGAAAGATATACTGAATGTGTTTGAAAGAAAGGTGATGAGAAAGATGTATGGCCCAGTACGAAATGAAAACGGACTGTAGAGGATTCGGAGGAATGAAGAAATAAAGAATCTCATTCAAGGTGTAACCATTGCTCGATTCATTAAGGCTCAGAGGATCAGATGGCTCGGGCATTTACACAGTATGGAACCCTCAAGATGACTGGAGACCCAAAGAGGGAAGACGAAGAGGAAGACCTCGTAAAAGATGGAGTGATAGAACATCTGAGGAATACGGTAGTCAGGAACTGGAGGACTGTGGCTACTGGTAGAAACGCCTCGAGAAGAGTCGTGAAGGAGGCCAAGGTCCACGGAGGACTGTAGCGCCAGAGGAGGAAGAAAAAGATGAGAGAGAGGTCCACATGCGCCTAACCTAACCAACATAGGTTCTATCTAACTGTTTGTACGATGGATGATATCACATCGTCTCCGAAGTATCAACAGAAAGTGCAGGTAGTTCAAAAGTAAATGCAATAGAATATTTGTCGAGTATTTCTCGATAATTAACGTTAAATAATATTCTAAAGAGTACAAAGTCACCAAATTTTCATGAGCGAGTTAAGCCCATAAGACGTGTACGTATGTGGTGAAAGCGACAATCTGTGAATGCCACTCACTCCAATCCATTGATGCAACATACTCTCGGGGCACACCTGAGTTGCAGATTAATATAACCAACCGTACGCATAACATCCACTTGTCGAGTTAAGAAGTAATTGTAAAAAATTATCGGAAAACCTTTGGAGTTGGAGGTACGCTCTAACTTTTATAACATGTAGTGGCCGAGGGTTTCTTGGAATAGTCGAGTCATTATCGTCTTCAGCTGCCTATTGTTTACTAGCTTCTCTATTAACGAGATAATAATAGAAAAGGAAAGGAAATTCTTTATTATAAACGCTAAAAATAATAAACTTCCACAAGATCTTTCTTATTCTCGCGCGCCTTCTTATTGCAGTTTAAACGTGAAAAACTCCACCGTGCTCTATAATCGAGTAATCACCTTCAAACAGTTTCCACAAACATACGTTGACGAAAAGAATATTATGAATTTTCTTTTTTTTACAGAATGAAGGAAAATGTATCTTTCATTCATATTTGTCAAAGTTTTGCTCATGATATGGAAGCTACCGAGGTATGAATGTAATTCATCTTAGTCACTTCATATTATAAGTTACGAAAAGTGGTATTCATTTGGAATATTTTATACTCGGTGAGGAACGCAAAGACAAACTACCTCACTCCTCATCGTGTCTAGTAAGCCTCATAGCCTCTCCAAGGCTTCTGGAATCTAACGGTGCATTATTCGAGGTTCAAATGTGCCTTCGCGACACAGACTTTACAGGCACACTATTGAAAGATTAACCAAATAAAATGATAGCTTTAAACACATAACTCAGCAATCTTGCGAAAAGCGACCTTCTTATGCCTACAAATATGTTTCAACTACTCTTGCTTAGTCATTTTTCGTCTTCTCTCGTTTCTGACAAGATTTTCTCTATCTTAGCTAAGTTTTTAAATAGAAAACAGGATGGGATTCTTTTAGACACGGTATTATCATTAAAAGTTTTCAAATTATTAATTTTACCTTAGCGTTTCACTCGTGGGTTACTATTGAATTTCATCACTTGTATCGTTCCATAAATATATTTTTCCTGCGGCCAATGATTTCGAACGTTTAGCTCGCCCTAAGGTAAACTAAATGTTCGAGAACGTTCTTCGATAGAAAAATATATTTTGTGAAGCAATACAAGTGATTAGCATTTATTTCTACATCAATAATATGGAATTCCACCAATTATCGCTAGACAAGATCAATTAAATTGAATTTTAATTATAATCTATCACATTTGGTGTTCAATTTCCAGATTACAACCCTACCTTTTTAATTGCAACAATTTTAATCTTATTTTACGACCAACTTCACGGTTAATAATTGTTATTTTCAGAATCTATTAGACCAGGTAGCTATGGCCTTATAATTTAAAATTTAAAATAATAATAATAATAAAAGGGGTCAGAAGGTTCAGAAGTTTATTTTTCACACATGCTCAATAATTTGAAAAATGATAATTACTTCATACATATCACTACTATTTTCCAACTAATTATTAAACAATCGGTCTAAATATATCTCGTAATATGATGGCAGAGAGCTGCACTAAATCACATCACCAACGCGCGCTTAAAGTTCGCAAATACGATTTTTCGCGAAACAATTTAGAGTTGTAAAATTGCGAAAGTATCCGAGTTTATAAGATCTAAAATGAATCAGTGGCGAAAATTAGCGTTTGAAGTCACTTTGGGAATATTTGACCAGAAATATTCCTACGTAATCTCGGAACTTATTGGTCCAATACAGTTGGACCTGTAATGCGTGATAGATGCCATTAAAATCCACGTAAATAAATTCTCAACGCAGTAGAAAACCAATTAAAATATGACATGTAAATAAAAAAACGGATTCACGGCGTAACTTTAACAGCAACACACGATATTGAGCCTGTATCGTTTTATTGTGTGGTTTATGGTACTGATATGAAATTGTTTTGTGTGAATGAATACCAATTAGTGTATTTTTTAAAGTGTAAATTATTAATAAGACCTGCAATCAGACTAAATAAAAATTCGGCGAATTTCAAAATTAGCAAGGTAATTAAGAAGGTATCAGTTGCGAACGCTTCTTCACAGATCATTCTTTAATATCTTACTGATGAGCAATTTGCAGCTCGAGAACTGCATTTTTTTCACCTTTCATTCCTTGGTTCCAATCTCTGAAAGGCCTCTCACGGCTTATCTCTATTTCAACTTTCCTCGTTCTTTTCCGCGTACGATACCCGATAGCGAAAATCAAATCAGCCAGAGAATCGTACTCAAACAAACCAACTTTGATATTCTTGGCAATCTTGGTGTCTTCCAAAGTCCCCTCTCGAACGCACCCACCTTCAAGAGGTTACTGAGATCTTATCTTTTTTAGGCCATTAAAAGACAATCGTAAGTAATTTGAACGTAAGGAGAGTAGAGTCGCACCTAAGACATTTCGTAACCTCTCAGATCGTGCCGCGACCACGGGATTGATGACGTAAAACGAGCCACTTCAGATCGCCCATCTCGAGATCACTTGTTCGAGATAAAGATAAAACTTTGCTACGGACTTTAGCCCAAAATAATTGCCTACTAATCATTAGAACGCGCTATTTGAAGGCGGTGCCAATTAAGCGTACTGATCACAAGCATACAAGAACATGAATACATAAATATAGGAGTAAGCAAAAGATTAATCAACTAACAATCCAACAAAATCCAAGAAAAATGCTCCAGCTACAGTCAAAATATATAATAAACTTCAAATATTCAGGTGAAGTATGGTGGAATTCCATAATAGGAAGACACTTTGAAAAATTGTACTTTTTCCACACAATTATTTATTAAAAATATAATAAAAAACACACGACCGATTTCGACAATTTATCGCCATCATCTGGAGACTGATCAGATGTTTAATAAATAATTGTGTGGAAAAGTACAATTTTTCTAAGTGTCTTCCAAAATAAATAATAATAAAAAAGAATATAATAAAATATTTAACCCTATAGGTGCATACATACATATAAATTAAAATATTTAGCAACTAACCGATAGAACTAAGTAATTAGTTTGAATTGCTAGAGAGCTATTTAGCGTGAATTTTCAGGGATTTCTGCCAGAGTTGGAAAATGTAATTATTCGATAAAAGAATTTTTAGATTAGCCTGATTTCTCTGTCAGAAATCAGTGATTATTCTTTAATGGGTTGTATAATTCAAATAGGATAAATTATGCTATGGGATGTGATAGAATAAAATCCATTTGTTTGAACTCAACCAGTCACTTCCAGGAAAATGTTTTTGCCATTACGTTACCGCTTAAACGATATAATATTTAAATTATATTGCGTTGTATTTCATGACATTTACAAAATTAAATTTTTTCTTATGCATAAGTATGTGCACTATTACAATGCAGTACAGTTCAGTATTGTAAAAGCAAATATGTGTGTATCTAGATCAGTGTTTCCCAAACTTTTATATGCTACCTCCCTCTTGGATCCATACCACCGCCCCCCAAATATAAGAAACTATGAACATTAACATCTGTATGGCCATGAATTGAAAGGAAATAAAAGCTGCAAAGATAAATATATCCACCAAGTTACTCTATGACAATTTTCTGATGTTGAATCGATGCCATAAATCCAGTAAAACTCTATTGAGGAAGAAAGACAGGCAATGGGATACAATTCTTTTTCGTCTAGGGCCCCCCTAGATTAGACCAGCGCCCCTAGGGGTCGGCATCGCCCACTGTGGGAGTAATTGGTCTGATTCCCTTCGGTATTAGACCTACTTAATACGTTATAATAATAAACAATTCAAAATTTATCTGGTCTAGAATCATTTAAAGTACGTCATTAGGTTATCCTCCCAAAAAGGAAAAATTTTCTGATGAAATCTCGAATGACAGTTTCGCCAGATAAAAATGTGATTAATTGTTCTCCCATACTTTAATTTTTATTTTAGCTTTATCGACGCCACTTTGTCCTGAAAGATGAAACAAGATTGAGAACGAGTAAGACACATTTAATGACTAAAAACACGACGTAAACGTAAAAAACGAATGTAATTTTCCAGATAAACGGAACAGTTGTACTTTGTCCACTACTTCCTGTTAAACACCAGTGCGTATTATTGTCACACTCATGATGTTTTGTAAACACCTTAACTTTTTCAAAACATTTTATAATCGTCTTTTTGGATTAAAACAGTACTGCCCTCTCCAACTATCAATACATTTAAATTCATCCGCCAAATAGCAAATCCACGGGCTTATTTATATAGGATAAATTCATTGAAATTTTGTCACAATGTTTAGTTTCATAGTAAAAACACTAGACAACACTCAAATTTCTTGTCCTTCAAACTTTTTTGCTGTACATGATATCGCAGTCTATCGCAGTAATTGAGCGGAAGACTTCTAAAGGAAGCTATTGATATCAAGTGATTTTTCTTCATGACGAGTACTTCTACAAATTTACTCTAGCAAACGTCACATGTACGGTTATTTATTATTATGGCTAATTTCAGGACTGTTCCCTTATTAGGGCTTAAATAGAAATTAATACAATTACTGACGAAATCTCGCTAGATATTTTCATTCGATTCATAGGCATACTTTTCATAACATATGAATGATTCGGCAAATATTAAAATGAATAAATAATGAGTTAAATACAGTACCGCGTGATATCTTTAAATCTAACAGTGCAAAGCTTAATAATTAGAGTTAATCGGATTTTATATGTTAGTGTTCCATCATATAAAGCAAAAGAGCTCGGAAAATCGCAAGAAATCACTTCATAGGTTCTAACACAAGACCTGATTTAGAGGTGTAAAAACACTCCGTAAGCCGTATTTTTAAGGGTTAAATGGAAGATGGGACTCTTTAGTCCAAATTTCGCTCAATAAAGACGTTTTTATTTATTTATTTATTATTATTTCGGCAAGCGGAACTCGCGCTAAGAGACAAACGGGAAGCTCCGGATTACCGATTTCTGGGAAGTCCCAATGATCATTTCAGAGACAAAGCTTCCAACTTCAGGGTGTTTCCACAAAGGAAGTGCCCTTCCTCGTTAATAAAATTACAGGTTTTTAAACCTCTAATTCAGTAAAAGCCGTGTTCCAACATTCTTTTTCTTACAACAAGATCTAATAACGTTAGAGATCTTACATATGTTTGCATAATTATCCGCTTTTGAGTAAATCAATTGAATATCGCCAAAGAATTCCAATAACTAGCAAATATGAAGACGAGGGAATTAAACAAAAATAGCTTGAAAACAAAGGATAAAAAACTTTCAACCATTTAACAATTCAGATAGTTGGTTTCCATAATAGAAGGGGACTTTACTTTCATGATCCCTAAGGGCTTATATCATATAACCAAAAACGACATAAATGTATGGAACATCATATCGGAGCATAAATAATTTAAATCATGATTCCTTGGAATTCGAAACATACTTCACGTTCTCTTACTCTGAACAGCGCTCCAATCATAGCAACGTATAAATACGTTTGGAATATACTGTAAAACTTCAAGATACACTTCAAGTTGATTTGAGGTTAACAGGACTTTTGATGAATTTAAACAAGCTTCAGTGGTATCCTGCAATTTATAATAATATACCAATTTATAGTTATAATTAACGGTTTTTTTAATGTTTGCAAGAATAAATTTGTAGAAATACTTATCATGAAGAAAAATCAATTGGTATAGTTTTTATAGGCTCCCTTTGGAAGTCTTCTACTCTTATGCTGTGAGAAAGTGCGATATAATTTACAGCAAAAAGTTCTGAATGGCAAGAAATTTAAGTGGTTTAATATTTGAACAAGTTAGAGAAGTTTGTTGAAGAATCATTACTTCTCAAGTTTGATGTCGGTCTATAGAGTCATCAACCAGCAGGTTGGTTGAATCCTCAATTCCAACACCAGCACTTCACAAACTTTTCTCTTCAAGGAACAATTACACAGTTTGAAGATTTTAACAGGACACCTACGCTATCCTGTAGGGTCGACAGATACTTCTAATAAATGTTAATGCATGAAAGAGTCAAGAGTTAATTGGTAGCACAATCCACTCGCAAAGTGAGTTACCTCTGATTACAAACATGATTCATTTTCTTCCATCATTCCATCCTTATCTGTTTTCTTAGTTTTTCGCAGAGAACCAGGGTTCCGTTAAACACAGTTGAGGTGACGCTATTCTGCACAATCAGCTACAGTAAGCATCGTAGGGGGAATGAGGTAATTTTACAAGTTGAGGATTCAGTTTTGCCTTACTTTCCTCGCTGAGCCAATATACTATCCGCGGAATAATTCCACGAAATTGTAGATGAACTAAAAGAAAATTAATTGATTCCATTCGTCGAAATATTTAGGCAGAAACCCACGGTTGATAGAAGATGCAAAATTAAAATCACTCTTTTTAAAATACGTCATACCAAAGGAAAAAAGACATGAAAAATCAATCGGGGACAATGACTCGCAGATATTGCTTACGCGAAGGTATGCAGAAGTGACTAATTAAATCGTTATCATTCGATATCAATCCGGTAATCGTCTTTAACTACTCCAATGCGACTTATCTTTCAAAGATATTCTTTTCTCAAGTGCTGCTGCACATAACCTCGGAGACTTTTCCTTACTGCTTTTCGAAGAAGTTACGTGGATATAATCAAGTACACAGGGGTCCTTAAAGGAGCAAAGTTCAAGATTTTGATCATTTTCTAACTGGCGATATTTTTTTTCTCCACGACGTGAATTTAATCCTTCGTGTTAGAGGTTGGAAGTCGAGTTATCGATCACTGGCTTGCTTTTTTTTTTTGAAGAAACTTCTTTTGATGATAGTTAAAAAAAATCTTATGTCACAAGTGTGCCTCTTTTGTGTAATTCAGTAGCTATTATACGGGTTACCTCAAACATTTTGATCATCAACTAGACAAAGGACAATTAAAACTCACATTATTAGCAAGCCCAAGCTCTACATAGATAATTAAGCATATAAAACAAAAGAAGAAGAGACATAGTTTGCCTTTGATGTCCTCACAGAGCCTGAACGGTATGATGGGAAAAAATCCTTAAAAACTGCATCAGTAGGACCCTATGAATAACATATTATTCAATGAGGAGTATTAATATCATTATCCAGCATCACTCTACTTTAAAGCTTCAGTGTCATAACAGCGATGAACAAGACTGAGACGAAAACAAATTAAGCGTGCATTCTCATTCAAACGTATAGCATAATACAGATATAAAATTTTACATCCATTATGGTATGGTAGCAGGAATCCGTGAAGGAACCTCAAAGTATAAAATTTTCCAGAGTGAAGATTGAACTTGAGACCTTAATATTATTAGACACATGCTCTGTCTACTCCACTGATGATACCACTTAGCGGCTAATCAACTAATTTTTTATTTCACGTCTTTCATTATTTCATTCGAACATTAATTTTAAAACATTATTCTCATAATTAACTCATGACAGCAGAATAGTTACGAACGAAGAATATTAGACATTATAAGTTCCGATTGCCCATTGATTCGTACATTTCAATCAAAATTATTAACGAATCTTTACAGGTAACGATTGATTGATACCAAAGGATAAAATGCAAAAATTAGCAACATGTCTGGGGCTCAAACCCACGTCTCCCACATTAGGGCAGACATCTAAGCTCTATTTGTAAAGTCAAACACCTTTGAAGTAAGAAATGAGTTCTAAATAAATATAATTATTCGGAATCACCCAAAGGTCAGTATCTTTATTGCTAACACAGCCCTTGATAAGACATAGAAAACGTTAAATAAAAGATGCACCCTTCTCTATCCTGAACGTTAAGAAAAAATGACAAACATCTATCAAGGTAAATTACTTTGCTGGTAACTGACAGATTTTACACAAGAAAACTCCATAGATTACTTAGAAGTAGTTGTGTGAATTTTATCCCACTGTCCATTAGTTTTTATGTATGACCAATGCAACGAAAACACGGGCGAAGAATAATATTTTTGCACATAGCTACTCAATAAATTATTTATAGAACTTATAACCCTCTCTTATAGAACCCTCTAAATCTGTAAGACTGAAGGTTAATCCCGAAATCTACTGTGTTAAACCATGCTGTATGACAGGTTTTCCCGAACTTTATAACCGGAGTGTCACGTAATTAACTTGTAAATTCGCCATGTAATAATCAGACAACCAATCTATCAAGACGTTTTATAAAAGTAAGGGTTGAAGAATGGAATACATTACCTAATGATGACTTTGGCTCGTTATCAAAATAAGGAGTTTATAGACAGATGTTTTTGGTGAGTTTATAAATAAGTTGTTAAATCTCTAAACATTATAATGGAATATTAGTAAAATAATATGTATCTTTAATTATGACGAAATTAAATGCTGTAAACTATGGAGTATTTGTAAATATTAATGGAAAAAGCACATATAACCAACCAACCCGAAAGGGAAGAAGCTTACAAGGAGAGATGACGATTGAGGTAGTTTATTCTTGTCTTCCTCACTATACAGGAATGCTATGGATGGGAAACTTCTAAGTTAAAAACCATACCATATGAATAATACTTTTCATAGCAATCAGTATGTATGTCAATGTCTATCTAAGTATCCTGAAAACCACCTTTGGGCGTGTGACAGGGGGTGCATGCACCATGACTATCCTTCTCTAAAATGTGACGAAAACGAATACCATTGATCAGCACCTCTCATTTGCTTTCATATATCACAGTCATGCAAAAAACCGACGAAAATAAAGGTAAGATACATTTATCTCCCATCTTGTACGAAAAACCAAAATAAATATTACGTGTATCACAGAATGTTAGCCGAAATGCTATAATGAAGACTGAAATAAAACAAGTCGCTGAATAATTATCGACAGAACAAATTCACTTGAAGAAATACTAAGTGTCTTCATTCTAAATTCAAGTCAACCATAATAAGGCGATCCTAAAGAGAATCGTCCCAAGTAATACCTTACTTTATCATTCAGTCATATTAGAGTTTCAACATCACCTCAACCAACCCTTCTCCTCACCAGCAATCATAAAGCACGAAGGAGACAGCTAATAAAACCCTGGCAAATCAACACCGAGGACAGATATACAAGATCCGACACAGTCGAGGGGTGCAGGTAACCTCTCGTTAGACATATCGTATTATCAAAAAAGTCTTAGCTGTGGATGTTTTTAAGGGGTTAAGAGTGAGAGGAGGGGATGCTTAAGGAGCTGACAGTCGAGTAGGGGATGAGATAGTGTCGGGGAGACGGCCAAGAGGGGGCGTAATGGACGACATCTGCTCCTTGGAGACGACCCTCCGCAACAGCTGCTGGGAGACACATGCTCGAGGAGAGGTTAAGACAGACTCTCTGTCCACCCACACCCCTTCCCGTGACCCTCTCGACTCGCAGCATCCCTCTCCTGGACCAGTTACGCTTCCTCTCCCTTTGAGCCTTAACAACGATATCTGTCACCCGTACAAGCAGGCCCATATCGTTCATTCATAATCCGGGCCGCGGCTAAATGGGGAGGAGGTTATTTGGGTGACTTAGCCATGAATGAGTTTCCTCCCTAACCTCACGAGGGCTACACATAATCTGTTACGAGCTCCTTCTGAGAACAGTCTAAGAGAACGACGGGCCTTTTTTGCGCGTAAAATTTTTATTTGTTTATCATTTATGTTCGGGGATAATTGGCTTAATATTTACTTCCTAGTTAACCTACCATTTTTACGGTAGCTTTAATTTTATTGATCCGTAAACTAGCCATCATCTTCGTTATCTGGTAAGAAAAATACGATTGATGCCAGAACTAGTGTGCTCAAGGTATGAAGCGATGAAACGAGTATGGAGTAGTAGTAGTATTTTTAAAAGTGCTTCGAAAGCTAAGGTCATTTCGCACGTGAGCCCCCACCGGGAATCGAACCCGGGACCGCTTTCACCAAAGTCGAACGCGTTGCCCACTTGGCTATCTGGGAGCCCAACGAGTGTGGATTGTTATAGATTATTAAATAGTGTAAAGTAAAATAACATAAGTAAAGTATCTCTCTATTTATCAGAGAGCAAAGAAATGGCGTCTTCTAACTCGATATAATATAGTTTTATGACTTAAAATTGCTGAATTTTCTGTTTTTGCTCTCATTTAAAAAAGTAAGGTGTCGATTATACTTTTGTAACGTATTTTTTTGTATATCGGTTATTTAAATTAATAATTATGCGTCATTATTTAAATGCTCCATTATTAAGGAGTATCTTGAGTTATACAGGTGGTAGGTATGTAGATTCATAGGCATCTTTCAGGTAAGAAATGGCGAGGCTTGGAATGAGTTCAGAAGCAGAGTAGAAGAACCGATTTATATTTTTCGAGGGAATAGTAAGCAGAAGTGAGAAAGCAAAGAACATATTTAGCTAAGTACTCATTCATAAAATAGAGGGATTAAAGAGTGGAAGAGTTTGCCTGAAGAGATCTTCATATCCTTACCTAAGAACCAAAAGGAGTTTAGAAGAAAATATAAGTTTTATTCAGATATAGAATTGTAAATTGTGTGAATATGTCATTTAAATTTAGGTGCTACTTAAACGTAATGTAAAGGGTGTAACATGTATTAGAGAGGATCTATTACGCCATGTATATTTTTAAATAAGTGTACGCTCTTTGATTAAGCTGCCACCAGACTTATGTTTCTCTGCCGCCAAATTTTGTAAATAAATATGCTACGCACAAATAAATTCAGAAAACTCATTATATGAAAGATGAAGAGCCACGACAAGTATTCAATTAACATTCTTGGAAGCGTTTATAACTCTTTTCAATATGCTGTCATTGATGCCACTCTGACAGATGCGCCCTGAGTCGGTTGGCTCAAGAACTATAATAAAGATTAACGTTGGCAGTTTGCTGTAATACATCCAACGAAACTCAAAATAATACTTGAATAAAGCCAAATATTCCGATAACTGATGTTACGGTTAACTTTATATATCATATTACAATGAATACTTTCGAAATTTCGACTTGGTGTTTATCCATATTTTTATCAAACAGTGCAGAATGAGAAAAAAATATTCCGAGAAACTTGAAAATTCTCCGTTACGGAGCATTTTACGCCTAACGGGCAATCTTTACAATGCGCACGATTTTGAGGACGTCATGACATTACCTGAAAATAGACACAAAATACTGAAAAACATATTAATTCCTCGAAATCTTCGCCGTTTCTCACAAAATAGATAGCTTACGTGCTACCAACTCCGAGAAGTGAATCTGTGTATTCGGAATCGTAGCAAATATTCCATTCCTTCTATCACATCGTGATAAAGGGAATATTTTGCTTTAGCCATATGGTTTTATGCAATGTAGAGGAAAATATTTATTTCATATATGTACTTCTCTCTCAGTACTGTCTCGTATGTCTACAATAATATGGAAACATATATGGTGTGAATAATATTAATGACATTCTAGAGGTCGATCCATATCGAATGCTATGAAAATGTTTATTTGTAGAGCCCTTATCCTGCACTTACGCGTTACCTTGGCTACTTATTACATTCTGATGAAAAAAGGAAAGGAAGTGTACCCCACTCCTCATCAGGCCTCATTCCCTTGAGGTACGGATAGGATATTCCAATAGGGAAAAAACTACAGAGGGTTTGAGGGTCGAAACAGTCTCCGAAAAGAATAACACACAGATAATAATGACAAATATAATAAAGTAATAATAACAAATATTTAGGTTCGAAAACCTTCTTGCGAGACATTTAAATATTGGATAATGCGACGGATCCAAATAGCGAATAAACTGGCAAATTGGCATTCAATCGATTCCAAGCTATTTCTCCTACCATAGCGGGAAGCATACGTAATTCAGCCATGTGCAAAAAGCAAACTGGAATCATGTTCGTGAGATTAAGCCAATCTCGCAGATGAAGCTAACCTCTCCTATTCATTTCCACCGTTATCATTGGCGCTTTCCCCGTTTCCTTCCCACTCATCTTTCCTCCCTTACGCTCAGCAGGAAGTGAAAATTGAAATATGGGAAAGGATGAATGGTTGCAAAGGGGCGAAAGAGTGGTCGGAAAAAAACGACGTGTCCCCCGTAAAGTACGACGTGTTGAGGGAGATGGGTACATTACGATGCAAACCATTACCGGAGGGCAGGGGAGCCAACTCAAAAAAAAAACCCGCGCAGCAGGATATCAGGGAGACGCGCGTCGGAAAAAAGATGTACGATTCGTTATTGCGTGAGGGAAAAGATATGCCCAAACACATTGAAAGTTGAGGAAAGGAAAGCTTTCCTAATTCAGACGTATTTTTCGACCCTTCCCTTTCGTGTTTCGGATTGATCTCTCTTGGCGTCTTGATATTGGCGTTGAATTTCGATTAGCTATTTATTTTCTGCGGATATTCTGTAAATCTTTAAAGTGACAAGATTTATAATCGATGAATATTGATTAAAAAGTGACAAAATAAATTTTTTGAGTATGCTCACTGTATCGAAGCAACGTTTGCGCGCAATTATAGATTAAGAACACGCAAATTTAGTGATATGTAATCCTAACAGGTAAAATTACCATAAAATTGTATCAATTTTAATTTTCTGATTGTTCTATCAATATCTAAAAGTTAACGATTTGTTTATTTATTTTTTTTATTTCTCAGTTCCAGGATCGAGTACCGGCCAATCGAACTTTTTCCGTTTATTATTTCTGCTTGTCCCGTTGTTATGCTGCCCGTAGCAGGATATAGTATAGTAATAATAATAGGAATTATACGACTTGATTAGGGCGAGATTGAGACGATCAATTGTCTTACATCCAACCCCTCGTTATATGAATTTTAAATGAGCTTAAAAAAGGGCATGCAAGTAAACTACTTTGTGGGTTTAAAAAGCTAAGTTAGACCTTACGAAAAAATACACCACAGCAGGAAAACATTCACAACAAGGGGAGTGTGAAAAACTTGCGAAAACTACTGATAGTTAACTAATTTATAAGAAAAAGGA
>KZ308413.1:430973-468591 GCA_000376725.2 Ladona fulva
CTTTCTATTATGGATTTCCACAATACTTCGCCTGATTCTGAGAAGTAATTAATTCGAAAAGAATATTGATTTTTTAAATCTAAATTTAAACAAACTTAAAATTATTGCAATCTCTTATTATTTCATACATTAGAAAACAAAGGAAACAAGTCTTAAACTCATAGTCTTCATCAGACAGTCGGGAAAGTAAGTTTTTATTGCATAATCACAGAGTTATATCTTTTTAATAAGTCACAGTTTTCATCATAGGTAACCTTACGTCTGAGAAACTGAATTAGTGCTTTCACATATTTATTTATGCATTTTTTATTCATACGTAATAAGTTGAGGCGCTTCATGGAAACTGATTCAATTTGCTCAGGAATTACGAGGGTCGTTCAATAAGTCCTAAGAAAATGATTTTTTTATTTTTCGAAATAATTTCATTTTAAGTCTGTGCACTTTTCCAAGCCTTTCCCCAACTTTTTTAAGCCGTCCAAAAAGTGGGATTTCGGAAGGTCCTACGAAATACGAGGACTTTTTCTGCTTTGATCGTATCACACACGTAAACTTGCTCCAAAATGTAATAAGTGGACACTGCGAGCTAATTTAGGGGAATGTCACATTATCCCACCTTTACTGTTTAATATCTGGTCACCCAATATGAGTATAAGAATAAATAAATAAAACAGTTGAATTGATATAAATATATTATTCTTTTAATTTCGTAGAAAAATCGAACCTTTCATCGTATATAGATGTAGAGTGCACTATTGGGCCTAACTTTCTGATAATGCTTTCCCAAAATACGGATAAAATCCATAAATAGCCACAGATTAATATCAACTTAGACGCCGAGGCGTCTACTTGCGTCACAGACATCTACATAGGATAAAATTACATTTATTCGACAGAAACAATAGCGAGATTCTTGAATACTCGAGTCTGTCACAGCACGTCAATCAGCAATGCCCAGAAGGGTTGAAAATAGAACATTCTCCACTCGAATATTTCTAAGAAAGTGTACGTGCGTGAGATTTCTGCTACTCTAGCACTTCTTACAATTGCACTGAACAAATCCTTATCTCCTCCTCGGTCTTATCTCGTCTCGGGAGGAAAAAAATCGCTAATTGATCTTAGCGAATGTTTTCGAAATCCTCGAGACGCTATCTTCAGAAATCCGCATGGCGAGCGTATCTTTTTTAACTCTTTTTTCCGGCGGGAATCCCAGAAGGAAAGAAGTCGTACGAAGAAATAAGACGCGCCTCTGGTCGGGAGTAGTTCGGAGAGACTTTTCCCGCTTTGATCGGCCTTAAAAGTTGCAAAACAAAAGGGGGCGATAAGAATCCTCTCCGGTGACCGAAGAGCGTTCTTATCGAACAGTTGACAAGCGGTTATCGCGCATTGTGATTCCTAGAGCCGCGAAATTGCCTACCGTAACCTGCTTAGGAAAGGTGATGGGGAACGCCTAGAAATCCTAAAATTAAGTGAATTTAGAGTGTGTTCCGAAATTCTCCTTAACAAAGAGCAATCGGAAACAATCAACCATCATTGTACTTCCAGAATTCTTTTGAATTTTCACACATTTTCACATTTTAAAAATTTTTTTCCTGCGATGTCTCATCTCGTCTTAGACCCTGTATTATAATGTTACAAAATAATTTCGCAAATATTTTACGCTCCCCTTCTTGTGGGTGTTTCCCTGCTGTGGTTTTGAAAACTTAAGTACTAACTTAGGTTTTCAATTTTCAATCTCTTTTAAACGTCATATGACGTATAAGGGTTAGATGTAACAAGAGACTTCTTAGAATCAATCTCGCCCTAATAGATTCGCATTATTATTATGTATATTTAAAATGAACATTAAATAATGCTTACTTTAGGACCTAGTATTATAATGGTTTGTTAGGTTTAATGTGAAAATTATAATGAAATTCCAACATTTATAGTGATTTAGCATAGATTTTGATTATAATCTTCTCTTTAACCCTAACAAAACATTATAATACAGGCCCCGAAAGGATATTGGTTAAGTCAATTTGAGCATATTGTTTATTATTAACAAACTGAGGGTAGGCTATAAGTCTGGTAGCAGCTTTTTACCTACTTATATACAAATATTTACACAATAAATATTCAATAGACGCATGACATGCGTACACACAATACCCACATGACTACTATATCGTTACATTCATAAATCATATTTATATGACTCCTAAGTAATGTTTAAATGATATAAAATGTAAATTGCTTTTATTGGGTTTCCCGGGACCCATTACAGGCCTTCTCAGCCACCGTAGCGGTCACAGGGTAAAACCACATCTTGCAACACCTGTTAAGCAATCCCCGACTTCCCCCAGAAGTCCCTACATTACTACAATACTCTACTACTAAATTACTACAATACTTTTATTACTACAATACAGTGAACTAATTCTTTTTGAAAGACTTTGCATTTTCAGGCAGGGTCCTTAAGAGTGATACAATACCAGGCCTTGATCTTGCTTTGATATTTGCTTCAGTTATAGTGTGAGATGACATTCTGCCCAAGGGAGCATAAATTTCTAGTTTAATTCCTTTTCTTTCCTTAATTTCGATATTCAGCTGATTGAATATAGGCGCGCACAACTGAACTACTCTTTTACAACCCTTCCCAAATCTGTTTTACACTAAATCGTATGAAAACGTGTTATGCGTTTTCAAAATACAATTGAAACGATTCTATGAAGTAGTTTGTTTTTCTTAAAACCAACTAAATTGTAAACAGCATGGATTATTAAACAATTTTAGAAATAATGAAATTCAAAATTTATTATGTGGTAGAGGCTTTGGGGAATCTTTAAAAATTCATTGAACGAAACTTCGCTTTTAAATTGTATCGCCTTCAATTTTAGTCACATATTAGTTGGTTTGAATTGATTGTAATAATATGAGTCAATAAAAATTACAGTTATTAAATTTACCACCACTACTAAAACTGAAAGAATTGGGTAAAAATATAAGAATTTATCCTCCTTGTTGCTATCACAAAAAATTAATTTTCATACAGCTCAAACAACTAACGAGAAAATGAAATGTTTCCCGCGATATTTGGTGATATTTATCAACTTGAACAAAAATTTGAACACAAAACGTGTACTTTCCACTACTTTAATATAACTTAGTGAAACTATAGGTTTTACGGAGTCGTTTGATGATGATGACGACTCCTCGAAAGCTGTCATGTGTTGTTTTGTTGTATTAAAACTGTGGAAAACTCCATGTTGTTTGTATTTCTATGTTTATGATTAGAAATTTCAAATCCTTTTACGCGTTTATAGTTTTTAGAAATTCTAAAAGATAAGGAGAAGGACTTCATGTCAACAGTTTTCAACGCTGACTAGAAATACTTCATCAGCAATGATAAAATATTGTTCTGACTACTTGAAGTAGAATTTTGTTTACCTTAGCAACTATATTTTTCTGCTCATAGAAGAATCCTCTTAAAAACATCCCAGAAAAAATTAAGGAAAAGTTATCTATTATAGATCTAAGGTGTGTTTTCAAATGATTTCGATGATGCTATGACTGTAATCTTCAATAGTCCAAGAAAATTTTGCGAGACTCAGAAATAAATTAAACCGCGAAGAAATGCAAGAAAAATAATCCATAAATATAGGAATTAATTCAAAAATCTTGATAAAGCTAACACATATAGTCAGGTACGTCATATAATGAAGCATAATAAAGAAGATGTGTCTAATTATAATGGAAAGTACCAAAGAGATTTTTGGATAGCGAAGATGACCGAAGATATAAAAATATTAATTAACACGTTCACTGCGGAATACGAATAAATTAATTACTCATAAATACACTTACGAATACATACAAATCTTTTGCATAAAATAAAAATATAGAATGCTCATAAATGAATGATTTAGTTAATAAATTATTTTTTGGGTCATTTACATATTTAGAATAGCTGTAAATGTTATCAATAAGTCTGGTAGGACAGAATACCTATGTAAATAATTTCCCCAATTATTTAGGTGCATGATTATACATACTGCTTTGCCAGCAATAATTCCCTAAAAATGGGATCAGCGTATTCTGAAAGGCAGGACTTCCAGATAGCCAAGTGAGCTGCGTGTTTGCCTTTGGTGGAGGCGTTCCGGGATCGATACCCGTTGCGTGCCATATGTAGGAAATTAACTAAGTTGTCGAAAAACTTTTAAAAGTACTACTACTAATCTGAAAGATAGCTTAATTAGCTATAGCATTCATATATTACATACTCGCATGATTATACCCACTTCAGTTTATGCCTTACGTTTATATAGGCTTATTAAATGGAGATTTTTTTAAGAAAACAGAGCTTGTTGCACCTTATAGAAACACATGGCAATGATTTTATGTAAGGTGGTAACTCGACTTACGAAACGCTCTACGTACTAACTTTTCGAGAGACGAATTTTTCCCTTAATCGTTTTTTTAACACCTAGATACGAATTTAATATCGAGATACAATGGAAAACTGGGTTTCGAGATGCGAACTTTGAACTGGGACGAACTAAGTACGTAAGTCTAGTTACCACTGTATATTGATGGTTTCGACTAATTTTCTTGATTACAACACGAAATCGCTCAATACATTCTAAATGCCATCATAGCCTCCCTGGACAAACTATAACTATATACCGAACAGAGGTATTAGAGAATGGAACGCTTTACCTGGAGAAGCTCTCATTCCAATGCCGAAAAATGTAAAAACCTTTAAAAATAAGCTTAAATTCATTTATATGCATAATTTTTAATAGTTTAAGGCGTAAATTTAGGTTCTGTATCATAATAGCGAGTAGTATTAGACATCTTAAATCATGATTTTATGTTATAATTATAACTTAGTATAATATATACCTGACTATATGGACTACCTACCACGTAAGCTAGCTTATTTTAGTAACATTATTATCTTGTATGTATCACTTCTGTATCTAGATTTTAACTTCTGTGACATGCTAAATGTAATATACCATTTATGTATCTATTTAATGTTGTATATGACTTATGTAATGTTATATTATGTATTATGTAATGTTATATTATGTATTTTGTAATGTTATATTATGTATTATGTAATGTTATATTATGTATTATGTAATGTTATATTATGTATTTTGTAATGTTATATTATGTATATGTAATGTTATATTATGTATTATGTAATTTTATATTATGTATTGCCTACGGGAGGTTTTTGGAGGGTTTTCCCTCCCGTCCTTGGGCGAATGCCAGGCAATCCAATTTTCAATTGCTATATTTCCCTCCACCTCTGCCACCTGGCCTGATGGCCAAATCGCAGAGTATCTTCAAATAAATAAATAAATAAATACAGTTATAGTTTTCTAACTTTTGCAAGAACAGACTTCACGCTTCTCTTATTAAGAGTTCTATAAGTAAAATATGGACAATACTATCTTCTTTAAGAAGATCTATAAGGAATAAATAAGTCTCCCAAAGGTATAACAAAATAAAATGTATTCCCCTTTAGCGAAAATTGCCATTTTCAGCGCACGCTTGATTTTATTTAGCAATAACTGTCGCCTTACGATTCAGACCACTTGAGCATTTGTCGAAGCAGACGATCTCAAGTGCAGGGAGTGTCTCTAATAAGGAATCGACCAAATCGAAATAATACTTGCGCAATAATTCAAAAACCTCACGTATCTCAAAGAACGAACTTGTTTCGAGTTGTAAAAAGCTGACTTATCTGGACAGCGATCGAAAAGAAAAATACTTGACCGTCATCCGACGAAATGATAAATGATAAGAGGCTACGGCTACAAAAAATAAAAAAAATCCGCGCGAGTGGAAATGACTTTGCTGAAAAGCTGACGATTAGTCACTATCGCTTTAAAGCTGCGTGCATTTTGACAGGAATGCGAATGACCGAAAATCTTCCGACAAAAGTAGGGCTAGATTAGGAAAATATCGAAAAGATTAAATATCATCCGTGGTAAATGACGTTAAGTTTTAGAAATTAATAAAAAAACTATCGATTCATCTTTAACTGATTTCGTTTTATTTATCTTCCATGCTAAAAGAGTCTTCTAACAGTGTACTTACCAAAGATAAGAAAGGAAACACTAGACATCAAATGTCATTAAAGGTTAACGATCCAAGATTTGGTTTGCTAGAGCTCTCTAAGATGTCCTGTTGCCAGCCAACTTCTATTGCCCTTAGGCGTGGTGTTACAATGTATACTTAAAATTCACTTTAGCTAATGTTCACTTTAGGGCTGTATATTATAACGATTTGTTCAAGTTAAAGTGAAGTTTAGAGTTAATCTCAATACTAATTCATCATATACTTAGGGTATTAATTATAATATTAACTTTAACAACACCAAAATGTAATAATATTAGGCCCTAAAATGGACATTAGTTAAATTCCATTTTAAGTATCGATTATAATACCGGGTCTTACTATCATAACCTACAAGTATATGCAAATCGTACGAAAAATAATGATGATAGACAATCTGGAGTTGATAAAGTTTTCTCTTGCGTTTTAAAATGATGTTAAAAAAATTATCAATTCCTGAACTGATACCGGTATTGATTTTATGGAAATAAGTATTCGGAATAATACTTCAAATAGAGCGTTATTCATTTATTTCGTTTCTTAAAGGTGTAAAGCCTTTACACATACGACTTCCAAACACCGGTTTTAAGACATTACTTTCGTTTTATTACAAGATATTTTTCATCACAATAGTTTTTAATGAATTTTGCCAGTGAGTGAAAAATTTCCCTTTTCGATACGAACAATGCAACATTTTAAGGGAACTTTTTGTAAGAGACGAATATGATCACTTCTGCTTCATTTCATAATATTTTAATCATCTTAAGTTCTACTAGACGTAGAGCCTGCGCCAACTCTAATTAACTGGGAAATTCATTGTTACCATTCCTATTTCCTTTGAAATAGAACCTGGTCAAAATTACATCTTACTAACTTTAGAAATCGTATTTGAAAACGCTGAGCAGCCAATGCTCGAAAACAAAAGACCAGACTTTTTCTTCCTACTGCCATTTCCATCATAATAGTTTTAAATAGGAATTTCTTTGTAAACCTCTCACTTTTTCACTTAGAAATTTTCCTTCCTATATACTTTGTAAATGAAATTATTATGCTGGAGTAAGATTCCGATGAGCTTTGCTTTTCTTTTCTGAATGGTTTTTTAGAGTTCTTTTCCTGACTGAATTGCATGTAGCACTTGTTACATTTAGTTTTCCTAACTTGTGCTTGTTTATGAAACTGCAAAAATTTAAAAAAGCAAGATGTTGGAATGATTCTTAAGAAACCCGACGTAACAACTTTAATGTAGAGAATATCTAAGTAATTCAATGTGTGAGGTACTTCGTAAGCCTTCTTCTGACATTCTTCATTCGTATTAAACTTATCCAGCTATAGGCGAATGGAATCATTGAATAGTTTGCTTGCGTATCCCGCCGCTATCCAAAATATTTCTTCATATTATGTCGACAATTAGGGTACTGATGACTATAGATATCGTTAAATAAATCAGAAAAATATTAGCAAAATTCTTGATGTTGAGTGTATTGCTGGGTGGATGCGATACGTAGACCTTAAGAAAGGAAGATATCAAAAGATTAGAGGCCCTAGAGATTTAGGTATGGCGTAAAAAGGAAAAAGTAAGTTGGGTCGATAGAAAAACAAGCACAGAGGTTAGAGATGGTTTAAGTTTGAAGGGATTTAAATGGATTAATGAAGAGTCCACCGAGGAAATGGGTGGGTCAAATATTAAGAGGAGAGAGTTTGTTGAAGAATGTAATTAACTGTGTACACTGCAAGGAAAAAGACGCAGGGGAAAACAAAGGCAAAAGATGTTAGATGACTTATAGGGAGGGGTACGTTGCAAAGAAACGAAAGAAAGGTCATTGTATAGGGACATGAACCTACCGAAAGGAACAACACTCAAGTATGTATGTTGACAATTATGATATTTTTATATCGAAATTTAAGTTAAATCTTGATTTAGCCATGGAACAGTAACAGAAATAGTCCCGAATAGTCAATTCGGTGGAGTATAAGCTCACTGTGAAAGCGGTCCCGGGTTCGATTCCCTCTGGGAGGCATATACGAGTATGTGCGAAATTACATCGGCTGTCGAAACATTATAAGACAAACAATCCCAGAAATAAAAAAAAAGAACTGAACGAATTTGCAGGTGTTCGTGCAAATAACAATAGCAATTATATTAACAACAATTCTCCCTTAAAGCAAAACTTCATACATTTTAGTGCCCACATTTTCGAGCAGGAATATTTCCAACTGCTAAATTATCTGCATATAATTCCTTGCTCTTCGGCCGCAGTTAAATTTTAGTCCAGTGACATCATCCGCCTAATTTAGCCCTTGCATACTTAAAATTATTTCAATTCCAAAGCCCTAAGTTCCGTTCCAAAAATTCTCCCGCCCAATCCACTCCTCCCCTTATCGGAAGGTTTCGCAGCGCCTTCTGGACAGAAAAATGGGAAACTTCTTGATCTCACGAATAATCCGCTTTTTATCTTTGTTTAATTGTTACAGTTCCTATAATTGACAGCAGGTGTCACTCCTTGTACTCAAGTGCGTTAAAATGATGTATCAATACGAATTCTGCTTCGAATGAAAGTCAATTAAGGATAGTTGTTTATAATGGTGATATAATATTTAATTCAGAGGTAATGTGAATATTTGGTAGTAGATATTAAATACACTTTGAGAAAGAACCGAAACTCCCGAAGAACCGAAGACTTTGTACCTTACAAAGGAATTTTACAAAATACAATAACATTTCATGTGGTTCATGATAGTTCTTTGATATAATTATGATTTCAAATTAACACAAGAAAATTTCTGACCTCACGTATCTCAAAGAACGAACTTGTTTCGAGTTGTAAAAAGCTGACTTATCTGGACAGCGATCGAAAAGAAAAATACTTGACCGTCATCCGACGAAATGATAAATGATAAGAGGCTACGGCTACAAAAAATAAAAAAAATCCGCGCGAGTGGAAATGACTTTGCTGAAAAGCTGACGATTAGTCACTATCGCTTTAAAGCTGCGTGCATTTTGACAGGAATGCGAATGACCGAAAATCTTCCGACAAAAGTAGGGCTAGATTAGGAAAATATCGAAAAGATTAAATATCATCCGTGGTAAATGACGTTAAGTTTTAGAAATTAATAAAAAAACTATCGATTCATCTTTAACTGATTTCGTTTTATTTATCTTCCATGCTAAAAGAGTCTTCTAACAGTGTACTTACCAAAGATAAGAAAGGAAACACTAGACATCAAATGTCATTAAAGGTTAACGATCCAAGATTTGGTTTGCTAGAGCTCTCTAAGATGTCCTGTTGCCAGCCAACTTCTATTGCCCTTAGGCGTGGTGTTACAATGTATACTTAAAATTCACTTTAGCTAATGTTCACTTTAGGGCTGTATATTATAACGATTTGTTCAAGTTAAAGTGAAGTTTAGAGTTAATCTCAATACTAATTCATCATATACTTAGGGTATTAATTATAATATTAACTTTAACAACACCAAAATGTAATAATATTAGGCCCTAAAATGGACATTAGTTAAATTCCATTTTAAGTATCGATTATAATACCGGGTCTTACTATCATAACCTACAAGTATATGCAAATCGTACGAAAAATAATGATGATAGACAATCTGGAGTTGATAAAGTTTTCTCTTGCGTTTTAAAATGATGTTAAAAAAATTATCAATTCCTGAACTGATACCGGTATTGATTTTATGGAAATAAGTATTCGGAATAATACTTCAAATAGAGCGTTATTCATTTATTTCGTTTCTTAAAGGTGTAAAGCCTTTACACATACGACTTCCAAACACCGGTTTTAAGACATTACTTTCGTTTTATTACAAGATATTTTTCATCACAATAGTTTTTAATGAATTTTGCCAGTGAGTGAAAAATTTCCCTTTTCGATACGAACAATGCAACATTTTAAGGGAACTTTTTGTAAGAGACGAATATGATCACTTCTGNCTACGTATATTATTCATTTTCAATGCCTCCGTTAATTAATCGCTAGAGACCATGGAATTTCACAATATGGCATTTGCAGAACATATATCCACTTACATTAATGTAAATTAAATTGGAATAGGGAGTTTCGTTAATGATTGTATATAATCTGATATAAAAATCGACGACTTATTTACATTAATTACTTAATGCAGCTGGCTGGTTCTACCCTTCTATAATGTCTATGTAAGGGCCGTGCAAGCCACCTTGCGGCGTGTGGCAGGGGGTGCATCCAACTTGACTTTATTTCCCTCATCGATTACTTTCGCGTATCGTTTGCGGCAAAACTGAGTTCATGAATCGATTCGTCTAGCATCTATTTCCCTGATCTTTCTCGCAGTATCGGAACAGCCTACGTAACATGGCGGACGCATTATATCGGCTACATCATCTCTTAACGAGCTTTCTTTAAATGTATCTAGTAAATTATTCCTTTGTCAAAATCTTCTAACTTCTAAAGATCCTCATCTTGCGTCCTGAAGCATCTGAGAACGCTCTTTGATTTATCGTAGCAATTCTTCACAAAAAGTATCGCCAATCGATGCACCTTTTCTATTTCTCGAATACAACACTTATCGGAAAGGTCCCATACACTACTCGCATACTCAAGAACTAACGCAAAATAACATCGCTTAACACGGGAAATAAATTTGTTGTCATTGATAAGTCAAGCATACATGTTCTTTTAATCTTAAAAAAATTACAATAATTACGAATTTCTCCTAAGGATTGTGGACTTTTTGAGGAGAGCTTTTAAATCTTACTTGCATTCTTCATGCATTTTGAGCCGATTTCGACCGACCTAAACCACGATCAAATCAAACACGAGAGAGGCAGGGTGACAAAAGAAACGAATTTTTCTCATGTTCAACAGCTTACGCAATCTTTCCGTTCCGAAATAAACCGCGGATAGAGGCATCCGAACTCGCCGCATTCCACTTCGAATCTCCCGAAATAAAAAAGTGAGTGGCCGGAACACTCCGTTTAGGAACATCTCTCTATCCCGATCTCTTAGGAAGATGGCGCGCGGAAGGGGGTGGTTCTCAAGAGTCTACCGTTTTTCCCACGAGCAGACCGAGAAGAAAAGCTCTTAAAGTGACCCATTAACGGCGAGGAATTCCCTAAACAAATTACCTATAAATACGCACATAATCCTTGGTTCGCGGTGCGCCTCAAAGAGAGGGTTTTTATTGCTCGGACAACGGGTTTGGCGAACGACATGGTTGCCGGGGTGAAGATAAGATCTGACTATTGACCTTCCGAAGGGAGCTTTTGTGGGAGCCAAACGGAGAAGGCGAATCCTACCAATATAAATGATCACGTCGGACACGAAGGGATAGGAAGACAACTGAATAATGCTCCAGTGGTCTCCCTGGGTACAGATAGGGTAAAGTGGTTAGAAGCAGTAATCTTTCCCGAAAGTGATGTCGAGGCGTAACCTATTCCTCAAGGGAAAGTGTAGGAAAGTCGCATAAGTTCTCTCAGCCATATCTCCATCATCGGTGGTTTGCATTCCACATCTACCTTTGTACCATTAAATCAAAATAGGAGTGCAAACGATTAAATAAATATAATAATAGTATCGAGGACTAGATAACCTCTTACGCATTTATGCCGATAAAAAATATGATATTCCGGATGGAAAAATATTATAAGTTAAAGCTCCATCACACCAAAAAAAATTACATCTAAGTTGTGCGTTTTATTAGCGCTTGAATTCCTTAGACCGTAAAAAACCCGCGACTCTCAAAAAACGATCGATTTTGGGTTCAGTTATTTCTTCTCATTAAATTTAGCTTTTAGTCTAAGGTAGCGAATGGCATACTTCGAGAGAAATATAGATCCCCCCTCTCCTCACCCTTCAAACATTTCTGTATATAAGTGACTTCTTATTCGGTATATTAAGCTGATGATGCTATTTTAGCCAAATCCGGTTGAATTATATCTTATGGTGAACTCACAAAGTGTTTTTCTTTTGTTTCATTATATCCTTTTGCGAAATCCGGCCAACGATGATAAATTATATTCTTCACTGTTGTTTCTCACAGTACAAATTTACCTACGTAACAGAATTCTATTATTCTGCTATATCCCATATTTTGGTTGGAAATTATGACAAACTTACTTCGTTCAGGAAAATAAAACCTATAATTTGACTTTCTTTAATCTGAATAAGCTCATCTTCGTCACGTTTTAGTCACTATCTGTGATTAATAGTAGTAATCCAAGACAAAGCGTACCGTCTGAACACTGAACATTTTCTTTTTCACATTCTGTACAATATTGACAGTCTTCGGGTACTGTTTCTACAGGATTTATACTGTTAACCTTAAACCCAGACTCGTTCCTCTTCGTCCTCTACCTCGAAAAGGCATACAAATTTTCTTATATAACGTATGTAACACGTGAAATACTTAATAAAGGTTTGCCTTATTATATAACAAACAGTAGTCTGTAGGCTTTTAGGATCAGGATTAATAGGGATGTTCATTTTAAACTCTTTAAAATCTTTAAGCTTTAAATCTCTTTAAATGTAATCAACCCTTAACAAACCGCTTTCCTTCATAAGTCATAAATATGGTTCCCTTCGAGCTGGGAAGCTCAGGAGTTGTCCAATACATTTTCAAACATAGCATAATTAACTTTTTTGGAACTTTCGTATATTTTGAATAGTTCTAAAGTATTTCAAGAACAAACGATACAAAATCAGGCGTTACTTTGTGGTAGCTATTAACAAAAAAGATCTCCATGATAACAAACGTTTATTAGATTACAAGAAAACCCACCTCACCCCCTGCCACACGCCGAAAGGCGGCTTGCAGGGTATTTATGTTGATGTAGATGTAGATGAAAAGAAATTATACGACTATGGTTACATAGCAAAGCTACATCCTCATGTCTTGTCCTACATAATATATGTATGCATCGTGCTACGTCCTCAAGTCAGGTCCAGACCTAAAGATGTATCTTTGCTATGAAACCATGGTCGTGTAACTTCTTTGCTTGTGGTCTAGTAAGCTTATTTTCATAAAGTATTTTTATTTCAGGTTTATTCTTCCTGAATTATTAATAAAAGTATTATTATTTTCATTCCAGAAGTAAACATGCAGAAAATATCTGGTGCTAATATTTTTACTTAAAGAATATTTTCGTTAAAGTGAATAAAAAAAGTGCACCTCATATTCTATTACATATTTGAAAATTACAGAAAATAATTTTTTTAATTTTAGGAAATGATANAAAATTTTATAATCTAATGTGCTCAAAATAATAATAAGAATCGATTACATATATACATTTATAGAAATAAATATTCTGTATAATTTTAAAGATGTGAATGTGTGAATCTTTTGTAAGCCTCCTACTTCGAATGGTATAGAAAAAAAAAGGATTTTAGAAAGTAAAAATGTGACAATAAAAACTCTTCAACTTGTTCGCAAAAAATGTTTCTGTGATACAGCAATCTTTTATTTCGCTTATGCCATTATTTTAATCCTTCTTGCGAGTTCATTTGTATCCTAAACACAAATTTTTAGTTTTCATACTCAGCGGACTACATATTTTTCTTTTATATACTCCTGACAACAGTGAAAATCCAGATGGGACTTTCTAGTCTCAGTCCCGATTTATAAAGCATATAGTACTTTATTTTACAGCAGACTACTGAAAATTTCTCGAAGCGCTACGATGAAATACGTCACAGTACTACGTACTTAACTCCCTTCCCTCTAAAATACCGAGAGTTATTACAGGGGAAAGAATACCTGAATAGAAATACAAGACAGTCCTCATCGCTTATACTTTCTTTCGATCGGCTTATTACTCAAAATCGCATTCCTGCATGCTTCTGAAATTTTCAGCGAATTAAGCCGTCATAATTTCGAGGTTCAAACTCATCTCCAATTAACATGAAACGCTTCAAGAGAAATAATTAGCATGACGATTTTCTCAAACAACAACGGCGATGCTTATATTCCTCCGCCCCTTTTCTCTTCGACTCGGACGTTCCGAGTATTCTGTAAGAGCAGCTGACACGTCGATTAAGATACCATTGAGCCATCACTCATCTTCTAGACTCCGTCTGTACTCTTAAGGTGGGCAAAAAACCTCAGAACATTGGTGAAACACTGCAGTTTGTATGCGAACATTTTACTGTTATGCATTCCTGCGAGGCAGACGCGATTTCTTTAGCCGGGCGAAAGCACACGCGTGCTCAAACATTTATCATCATGCAGACCACTTTCTTGCTCTGGCTGTCGCCTTCCTCATCCTACTTTCTGGGAACGATTTGCTGGAAAATTTCGCGAGGGAAGATGGAGAGAGAACAATTATGGTTGAAAGCAATCAAAAATTGAAACGGATATGAGGAAGGAATGCTAATAACTATGACGAAATGCTTAATGTCAGTGAGCAAAAAATATAATTTCCGAACCATTCCGAAAAGCTGAAGAGAAATGATTGATTTTTAGGCGATATATTTGGAACTGATTTCATGACAAATTGTGGCAGACACATTTTTCGAGGTACATTATCTGGAACAGAAAGACTTCAATATGAAGTTATAAGAGTTGTTATAAACAAATCCAGAAGCGTTTTTCAGAAACTCACACACCGAATAGTAAGTGGTAAATGATAGTGGTATTATTTTCTCATTCTACTTAAATATTTAATTTTACTCTCTAATCCAGTACTAGTTATGATGAAGGAAGGAATACATTTTATCATATCTATTACTTTCACCAAAGATGTCCTGAGTTTGACTCGTCTTAGTGTTTGAGATAAATCAGAAAAAAAACTGCCAATAAAAGAATTTCAAATTAATTTTTATCATTTGCAGCCCTTTTACTGCTGCGAAAGTAAATTTGAAACTCATCATAAGGTTTTGAGATGTACCAAAAAAGTATCATTCAACAAAGATTTGATAAAATATAGCCATAATTCTTAAAATTTTGTTTTTTTTTGCAAGGAATCCCCTTGGTAGCCAATAGTACAATGGATGATTATCCATAAGGAATGAGTAGGAATACTTAACTTACTTTTTGTCATACAGAGAGCAGATTATTAGACTGTTGGAAAATTAACTTTGGGTAAATGCTTGGTGGAGAAAAACTCAATAAAATTCCAAATTGGACAGGTGGAGGAGTATTATATAAGCTTAGCACTATTTGATATTTACGTCATTTAAACAGTACTTTCTTTTTTAAAATATCAACTTCCTGTTCAAATTTTTCAAATTTCGGCGATGGAAATAGAATCGATAAGAAAATCGAGTTATAAGTAAAGCAGATGTCAATAATTTGACTTCATCTTCGATCCATAAAAATTTCGAATCATAGCAAATTTGAGCATCAAAAAATTAAGATAATATTCATTTAAATTCTGTTGGATATTCAATGGTATTTTTAACCGTTAACCAGTGATTGCGATTTCTGTCGATGTTTGCGGTCCGGGGAACCGCAATGTTTTCAATATTTATAAAGTGACTGTATGATACTTTTAACGACATTTTAAAGTTTTAAATATCTCATACGATATCCATTAATTTGGTTTTCAGCTTAGTCTAATGTTTATAACAACAAATTTTCAATTATAAATTATTGTCTGAAAATGGTCAAACATTCGAAAGAAATTTTCTTTAATAGTGTCGCGTATCTAGAATCAGCGGCTTTTTTTTCGGAGTAATGTCTTTTATGTATTTATTGGTGTATTCGATAATTAAATCTTGTTGAAAAGCATTTTTCATCGAAACAAGAAATGTGACGAGGGGTCTCACAGACTGCTTATAAAGTTTAAATCCAATTTTATTGAAACGTAAGAGAGATTAGCAAAGTGTGAAGATCTACCTAAAATTGCTATATCCTACCTAAAAGAATCTCGGAAGGTAACATAAATTACGGAATAGTTGAAAATTAAATACTTTTATTATTCATAATTTAAAAATTGCTGCGGTCCCTGAGAACGCACGCCATAAGTTAAGGGTTAATTATACTGTATATTTAAAGGGTACTTCTTTATTTGGAAAGTAAAATAGCCTTGCTATAGCACACATTTTCTTCCCGGAAACTCTAGACACTTTCCACTATTTTCTCTAATAAAATTAATCAAATAATGTCAGAGTTAGAGAATTTGACGCATTGGAAAGCGAGATATGTACCCATAAGTCCTAATTTAGGAAAATGAGTCGTTCCGAAAGGAAACATATGATGGTTTCAGAGCAAAAAATTTATGAGGTCTCTTGACCCCTTGGCGACTCGTTAGAATGGGCTGCCATCTTTCACGTGGGACCCTTAACTCGGAAGCCCATCTCTCTCGGCAGAGACCATCCGTCATTTGGGCCCTGCAGCTTATTGGGTCCCCCTCATCAACGATACGGATAGTAAATCCTTCCGTGGCTGTGGGATGAGCAAGTATGTGAAAGGGTTCACATCGCATGCCATCCTCGATAAAGACGGACTATTCTTCGGCATACCCAACGACTAGTCAAAGCAGAAGGTCGTTAGATTCAAATGTAAGTTTATCAGATGGTTATTCCCTATCTGATAACCCTCTCTGAAATATTTCCCGGCCGGTCTCATAATGCCATACCTGGGTCAGGGCTTGACTGGGGAATGATCTAAAAGCGGAAAGTCGTCTCAGATCTTTCCCAGACCCATAGCTACACGTGGACGGCGTTTTCACTACTCCATTGTTACTGCTCCACACTCGACTGCAAACTTCGTCTTGTACTAAGTCATGTAATTAGGGTAACCCATACATGCGGCTTTATCCAGTTGGTTCTGTTTACGAACCTATCCTTATCACCAAAAATTAATAGTGTCCCATTTTAGGGTATTTAAATGACTGAAATCCGCAAAAAATATGGATAATCTATTTTTTTCGAGTAGAAACGGACATGAAAGAAGGCTGAAGGGACCGAGACTCGAAACTGGGTCACCCGATTACCGGTTACCTGGCTACCAGTTACTTGCTTACCGGATGGTTGATCTGATTGACCCATACGGCCACAAAATTTAGACCTGCCGTTCTGGTGACTGTAGGTTAGTTAACTCAATGCAAATAGCAACCAACCGGCAACTGGGAAACCTGAGTTCGAGTCCTAGTCCTGCCAGACTTTCTTCGGGTCCATGTTTCCATGGGAATTACTCCTAGGTGCACACCTTTAGTGCTAAAGCCTTTTTTATCATATTATAATTAAATACCTCATTATTTTAGAGAGCTGATACAATATAGAACTCTTGAGTGTTACGAAAAATGAATCTTCTCAAACACTACCCGGTGATAATCCAATTTAAATTAAAAAAAAAATATGCAATCGATAATTTGGGCTTATTTGCGTATTGAGAATATTTTATGGTGTTGTATAAATCATCGATTGCTTAATTTATTAAGGTAAAAACAGAGCATTGGAAGCAATGGAGATGAGTTTTAGAAGAACGGCGAAAATAAAGAGGACAGAATGTGGCCAATGGAGAGCAAGGGGAAATCATTGAGGAGGACCTAGGGTTCATTACGAGAAGTAGATAATAGTTAAAGTAATAAAATGAGTTATCAAGAGGGAATGAGAATATTTGCATGGGACAACATCCTGGAAAGCTGCAAACCATCCCATATTTTGCTAACTCATGATGATAATGACTATTAAAAAAAGCGAGAGAAGGTTCTACGAAATCCCTCGACAGTACTTCATCGTTATCAAACGTAATTCCTTCAAGAACCGTAATATATCATATGATGTATCACATTAATTAACGGAAATAACCGAACTTTTTTAATTGAAATAATAGATGTACTGGTTAAGATAAAAGTATGTAACCTGCCTTATCACCCCGGCTCTTGAACAAGACATTTTTTTTCGAAAGACTAAGATAATGAACAAGAATCCATTAACTCTCAATTCGTCCCAAATAACTTACCATCGAAATCGCCGGCTCGGTTGAGTATTTCCGGGAGCTGAGATCAAAACCATAGTAGGAGGAGTGGGAAATCATTAGCCTAGAGATAAGAAACGATTGTTTGATAACGATGAAGGACGCAAATAAGGAAAAGATGAACGAATTAATTTCAATCGACCTTCGATACTATTAAACAATTTAATAATTCAACTGATGCTATTTTGTGTTAGGGTAATCGCAGGGAATTAAGGGCAAAGAAAATGTTTCATATGCAGGACGATCTAGAAATCTGAATCTTCCTGGTTCCAAATCTTAATGAAGAAAAACGTTTATAATTTTGCTTTTGGTATTTGATAATCTAGAAGAAAATGTATTATTCGCATTAATACTCTAACGCTATCTTATATTATTAATAACACACATACTCTAACGCTGTGCTGACTGACAAGGAGTCTATTCAGAATGAAAACTAGTGTACGTAAGCAATAACTGATACTTTCTTTTATTTCATTTCTCATCAATCACCTATCTAACTGAACACACTGTACACTTCCGTTTAGTCCTACTCATGGACGTGGTACTATGAAAGTTAATTAAGTTTGAGTGATGTAATATTGATGTTAATAATGACGTTAATGCTGGTCACTTCTTATCGAATGTTATGTTATTCATTGGGTCATTGCGCCTCACCTGTATAAAGGGTTTCCGCTAATACGATTCTGACCAATCGAGGAAAGTAAGGGAAACTACCTCACTGCTCATCTTACCCAGAAACCCTCATTCCCCCCCTCCGCCCCCAAAGATCCAAGTATCTTATGCTAGAGAGGTTGAAGTTCAAGCCGAGCTTTGGGTTTAATACTATGGGATGCAAGAAAATAATGAGATATACAATTATTTATGTGCCCTGAAATTCATTGGTTATCAATAATAACAATGATGATGATGCTGATGATGACTTTATTGGGCGAGTTTTAGACCTCTTTCAATTTATATTTTGTAATTATTTGTGTAATTATTATTTTGTACAATTTGTATTTTGTAAGAGTAACCTCTTATTAATCAATTACTCTTACTTACTCTTAATTTGTGTTTTGTGTTTTGTATTTTCAATTTGAAGAGTAATTGCAATCTCTAAAGACTTACCGTTTACAAGTTACGATCACAAACAACCATGCCCTAACCAGGATTTGAAACCGGGACCCCAGCGTTACAAGTCTAACGCGCTAACCACTACGCCACCAAGGTCGCCATCAATACGTTTATTGATAGTATTTCTTTAGGAAATTGGCAAATTTTTAGTTATCTTTAATCCCCAACTTGATTATGATACATTTAATTCTTTCCTTCAGAAAATACGTTGGTAATTCCTAATGCCTCGGACAATAGCTGCCGAGGTAGCAAATTTAGCGGCGTAGATATCTATGAATTTTGCCTTACCTCACTCCCCTTCTTGTATAGTAAGCCTCATTCCCTATTTATAGACATCAGCTAATAACAGTGGAGGGGATGAGGCTCAAACAAGCCTCCTGCTTAAATACTCCGAAGACAAGAGTTTGGACCACTATCTGAATATTTTTCTCGCAAGTTAAGGAATGTATTCGAGGAAGAAGTAAGTCTACTCTCTCTTTGTGAAGTGATCACCGTCGACGCAATCGCCCCTTCCATCGTTTGGGTATGAAACCGAAACCGATGTGTGGGCGGAAGGAATGTTTCAGAAGCGCGTGTTATTCCGAGTCACGCGTACCGTCAGCAGTTTCTCCCCCATGACGAGGGCGCTGTCATCCCATCACCGTTGTAACATTCATGCCCAAAGACGTTAGGTGTTACGCTCTCCCTCACTCAAATGTCTCAAGCCCACTGGGTGTCTCCTTTTTTTCATAATGATATGACTTGCAAATATTCATCGTGGTATCGTTCTAGGTTGAGACTGCGGGACATTTTGATATTCGATAACTTCGATAATGGATGTTGTTACGTAAATTAATATCTATGATAATCCATATAGAATAAATACGTATAATTATTTAAAAGTTAAATTTTAAATATATCCATGAAAATCAGAATCGGACTACATACGGCTCAGGGGTTAGAATGCCGCCCACTGAGTGTTTTAAGTATCCCGGACATCTTCCAAAATTTTCCCAAACGAATTCTCATAACAGAAACTATCTATCTATCGGTGTATAAAATAAGTAGATAATAGTTCCTTGATCGCGTTATATAATTGCTCATTGATGTCATTATTGTTTTAATATGATTTGTCTGTTTTAAGCTCTTTGTAGCTTGTTAATCTGTTTGTATTTATTAAATTATATTTATCCATTTATTTACGTAAATGTGCTTCTTGGCGGTCCTTGAAGTGGTTACTCAAAAATATGAAAATACTTATACAAAAGTGTTGAATTCTAATTTAAAAGATGGCCTGAATGCTTCTTCGAAAAAAAAGAAGTATTTAAAGAATCTCATCGATTATAGTCATCAATCGATAGATCTAAAGGAAAATTTGACCAAATACATCGATTAATCATACAAAATGTAAATGAATTAATTTGTACCTATTTTCCTTTGTGAGAGGAGCAGGGAGGCGCAAAAAATAATATTATATCATGCTTGCTACTGCTCCTAAATGTTTCCAACTCCTAGACTGAAGACAATAAGAAATGTCAAAACTTTGCGCTAAGTTACGGATAAATTGAAAAGATGAAAAAAAAACGTACACAATAATCCTTATTTTCCCAAATACGAGAAAGGAAACTGTCGGAATTCAATTTTTCATAATTTAATTATGAAAACAATGATCATAATAATTATGATTCATTATCATAATAAGTTTTTCACATTCGCCATGAAGAAGATGAGCCAATTATTATGTTCCCAAGAGATATGGACACGAAAGAAGTCTGACAGACTTTCCGCGCCCGATTCATCCAACTTTTGGGCTGTCGATCGATCGAGTCCTGTCAGACATTTTTCATGCCCGTTTCTTCTTAAGAATATTCCTAAGGGGACGACTTTTCGTGCAATGCCATCTCTAGTCCCTTTCCTTACCAAATATTATCTTTCATGTTTTGATACATTCTTAATGTAATATTTACTGAATTGTGAGGTTCAATGTAAGGGAGGTCCAGTCTGGTCAAACCGCTTGGAAATAAATGCTTCATTCATGGTTGAAGAACGACCGTGCTCTGCAAATATTGGAATGGCGTTCAAAACATACCAAGAGTCACATTAATCGAATCATATTCATTTTAATATTGAATTATATTGAATATCCCACGTTATCATTCTCTCGAATGGGCTTGCAACAGAGACAACGTTTTATTAAGCTATATTTCGGCAGAGTTGAAATGCTGACCCAATGTAACAAACTGGATAAATAACGAGTCAAGATTACCATTCGCTTCCTCTGGGAATCATTTTGTGAAAATGAAATTCCGATGCCCGCATTCGACATTCTGAAACACGCTAAGGAAGTCCGAAGCTGAGAGAGCTAACTTCCTCGGCGGAGTGTTTGGTAAAAATGTTTGATACAAAGTCAAAACAAAATGCTTTCGGAAATCACAAACATTTACCGCATACTTCGGACGTTTTTGAGGGGATCCGAAAAATTGAAGAGACGAAGGTATTAATGAATAATGCTAGGATAGGGAGAAGTAGAAGTTAAATGAACATGACTGAAAGGAGTCAAATGGAATGCTTGGAAGCGGATTTTCGGGAGGGAAGAAATTCTTGGAGGTTCTTCTAGTGGGGGGACCAAAATCTAAAGATGGAGGGTGGGATACCCAAAAGATCGAGAGTGGGAAAGGATGGAGGTAAGATATTTTCAAAGGGAGCCGCTTGAAATTTTAATCCGACTATTGAAGTTTTACCTTACCATCAGAATTCCTGCTAAGACAAAATTCCGAAGGTTTTTCAGCTCCCGAAGCCCAGTATGCTACATGAAGTATCAACAGCCGTATTTAATTAAAATTTTCCGAATCCAATTGGCCTGATGTGAGAAATATTTTCACTAAAAGATTACCCAATCACTTCTTAAGAGACTTATGTGACTCCAGAGACATTCCGTATTCTTCTTAATAAAACTGAGTTAAAGTATTTGTATAGCTAGTACGCGCAAACAAAACCATAGAGGTTATTTATGCTCAATTTCTATTTAATTTTTCCTTGAAATATTTTGAATTCATGGGGTGAATACTTAAACATTTCGCGTATAATTCATAAACATTGAGAGTATGTATTTGAGTGAATACCAATGGATACCTTTCCATTATCTTTAAATAACAGGGTGACTCGCGTTATACTCCTATACAATGGAGGATAGGAAACAAGTGAACAACGACTCTGGCTCCATTTACGTATTCACAGATCACGACAAATCTAAACGTCCATTTTGGTTGAAACCTTAAGAATGAATACACAACGAAATATAAGACAGATTTCTATCTTATTCCTTTTGTCGCGTGACATGGGTCTTATGAATTAATAATCCATTTCCCTAGTCGGTTTTTGTCGCGTATCGCTAGCAGAAAAGAATAATTTTTGAATGAATTATAACAGAGTCCATTTCCCCGATTTTTCTTGAGGTATCAGATGGGCTCATTTGAATGGAATGGTTCAGACTACCAGCAACGTCTTCCGAGGACATAATATAGATAAATTTATTGAGCGAACTCAGCTTTATTTAAAATCCTTTTTCGTCAAAATATTCTCATCCTACGTCATGACGCATCTCGGTAAATCTTACCGATAACAATTCATGTAGCATCGCCTTCCGCTGAAACTTTTCTAATTTTAGACTTTAATTTCCAAGATACTGCATGTATACTCTGCATAAGGCCTAACTAGTACAAAGAAACAAATATCACGGACCTTTTTTTGCTCGAAAGGAGGATTGCTTCTTAATTACCTGTCCACATATGTTTCAGATGTGAATCCTCCATATTAAATTATTCGCAATGATAACTCTAAGATATTTCACTGAGCCTCCTGTTTCTACATTTCTTCCTCGATTTGCGAACAATATTGGAGTACAAAAGACTTTTCTCCAAATATATATTAGGGAATAATTGCCGAAGTTAAATGAAATTAATTATCAATATTCGCACCATTACAGGATTTTATGTATATCCCTCGACCTTACTCTCTTCCTCATTAAAAATATATTTTCCGGTCAATCAGATTATCCTTCGCAAATATCCTGGCATTGCTATCTACTATACTAAGGTCTAAGGAAAGGTTTGAGTACTTTGCAGGATAAAGTCCTATGGGAGACACACGGCATGGTAGGTCAGTAGTTAAAATACCTGCACGGAAAGTGGGAGACCTAGGTTCGAGTCCCAGTCATGTTGCTATTTTTCACACTTGTTATTCCTTTCATATTAAGCTCGTTAATGTAGAATAATAACAGCAAAGGACCGATTACGCTACCTTGCGGGATTCTATTTTAACCATCTTGGAATTAATACCATTAATAATTACACTCTATTCTGTGTTGGTTTAATATTTTCCATTAAAGATATTTTTGTCATTGTTACAAATATTATTTTTATAGTTAAATAAGGCTATTTAGAAAACGAAACTTATATCACGTTCCTAAGAGAGGAAATGGAAAGACGGAATTGAAAGTAAGGTAAGAAATGGAAAGACAGAAGGATGGAGTGGGACCAAGGCAAAGGCGATCTCTCACTCAATCACTGCGTCAGCGGCCTTTCCTTGCCTCGTTTAGATCTTCGATAAAAGAGGCGAAGGGATGAGACGTCGCGAAGGGAGAGACACAACGATGATGGAGGATTCGTGGAGAACGTGAAATTCGAAGGTCACAGAGCCGTGCCTTGAGGGACGAAAGATTTAGTGCCGCCGGTGCGCTCTATACGGAGATTTTTTTCCTCAATAAGATCTCTTCTCACGATATTCGCGATTCGAACGAGGAGGGATGGATTAATTAAAACTGTCTTCGATGGAGAGAGATAGGGACCCAGATTCCTCAAAGGTAACGAGACCTGAAATTAATTCGATAAATATGCGCGACGGTTACGGAAATGTAAGGAGGTGTTTTATGCGGTAAACTTGTCGCGTAATTTTTTTATTTTCAGTCATTCATAAAGTTTGGATGGAAGCATCACGATCGAGATGGCTCATGAAAATGAGTGGTAATAAAGGGAGAGGGAGAATGAAAAAGTTGGTTGAATTTACCTAGGGATGGGCCGACAATACAACAATCCTTAAGACGGAGGTTCCCAAATTTTTTGGTTCCCGTAAGAGATTGGCTTTCAATGCTCATATCCCAAACCCGTATTTATTCCCATGAGTTGTAAGTTCTGAATTCTATCATGAAAATTCACAGAAAACTGTGAAGCCATAGGTGTACTTGACAGACAGGGTCATCACGGAATAGTCTATAAATATTGTCACAACTAATTTTAGAATACGTCCATAGCCTGACATTTATCTTCCTATCATTGTACCATCTACATAAGTATCCCTTGAAGTCCTTAAACCCCAAGCTGGGAACCACTGGCGTAAGGGACAAGTATCTCCATTTGGATGCGAATATACTTTTTTTGATACTTTAGCAGTTGACGTTAAGTGTGATAACAGACTAAAATATGAATTAATGAGAGATTCATTTGATAGTTTTTGGGTTTAAGGAAATGCGAAAACCAGATTAGGAAACCTGAATTTTTGATTTAGACTCGATACGCCTGTTTTGGGGTCTTATAAACATTTTATAATGATCAATTTTAGTAATTACAGAAATGTAGCGTTGCTATGACTTCCTTCGATGTTTTTAAAAACAAGAATAAATTCTTTTTGTCAGTTGTTTTGCCGGTAAATTTTCATTATTTAGAGCGCCAAAAGCTCCTTTCTTGGGTCGACAAAATACCCTAAGCAGTTTCTGGATTAAAAGCATTAGTAAGATGAGAGAAGGAAGTGAATTAAAATGAAATGTAAAGATGCATGGCTGAATGTAAAGATGAATGTAAAGATGCATGGATTTTTCCGAACTGAACATGTATGCCAGAATAGAATAATATGGATGGGTAAATGAATATGGGAGGCCTTTTACGGGCTCTTCTGTGAAGTAAAAGCTTGGACATAGTAGCATTCACGTGACATAAGTCTGTTTATTGTTAGAAAATACTCGAATTTCATTTTACTTTTATATGAATAAGATGATTCGAATATCTTTCTTTTCTTTATAAATGCTGGTTAGCATATGTAAAATATCTGATGATAAATCAGAGATTTCATAACTATTGCTGTTGATTTCGCAATCAAAATGTTCCGCAAAACTATCCGTTATGCGTGAAATGGTATTTTGCTGACTATAGATGACAAATTCCACGAAATAAAATTTAGAGAAATGCCTAATTAGGTGCTCTGTCGTAAATATCTCTACCTATATATCATTCTGCTTTCTTTCTAGTGAGTTGCACGCTTTTAGGGAGACGAAATCTGAATTACCATCTCTTTTAATTTTGAATGGTTAAACCGGGAGTCTAATTCCTCATCAGAATCAGAACCTCCACTTATAAAACGTCACGATGTAGTTCCCATCTACCATACGTATCCCTCACGTTCCTGCAGATTGATGTAAATTCCCCTCCTTTTATTGGGTCGATTTTTCGTTTCTACCATTCCAGATAAAAAGAACGGCTGAAAGGCTGGAGAAAGAGAAGATAACTACTGAAGAATACTTCGTACGGAATATTTATAACCCTAACTCGTCATGATTTTCAAAGGCGGTCTTTCGGGACCTAATCGGAGCGGAGCAAATGAAGATAATTTTTCCACCGTGGCAACCACCGAGCGAAGAAAGATAGTGTAGTGATAGGGCGATAGATTCAGCAGCTGCCGAGGGATGGGTACGAGGGGTGTACGAAGAACTAAAAAAGAAAGACCTTAGAGATATGGGATCAGTAAAGGGTTGCCATCAGGAAACGGTTCCGTAACCTTCTTGAAATAACAATAGCTTCATTACTGTAATTTTAATTTTGTTAATAATAGCCAAGAAAAACTTTCTGAATTAAAACATCTTTTTTAATGTCAGTATTAGGCACGTGCGTTGTAGCTTCGCCACCTTTGGTTTACGATGCCTGTAAATTAATAAGTCCATACGCTGGTTGGGTCCTCATTCCCTCTACCCAGCTACAGAAAGCTGGAGAGGGAATGAGGCTTACTATGAAAGATGAGGAGTGAGGTAGTTTTTGTTTGCCTTCCTCACTGATCCGGAACATTGTAAGTGGAGAAGTTTCACGTAAGGAATCTGAAGATAAACTCTTTGCATCGCAACAAATAATGAGTTTCCCAAAGTTTTCCTGGGAAGGAACACTTCACCAGTTCTAAGATCCTAAGAATATAAAAAAATTCTGACAGGATAGGGACATGAAGCCGGAATATTACACCTAAGAGCGAATTCTTTGCCTAATTGAGCTAACACAACGAAAATTCACTGAGCGAAATTCAATGAAAGTTGGGTAACAGATTTTCGAGCACTAGAACAAGCCGTTTTTTTCAAACAAAATACAGTCAAAGCACAGCTACGGCGAGAAAAATATATAAACCAAACATGTGTGAACGTAGAAATAAAATGTTCTATCGTGTGTAATTTGTTTCATTAAAGTGGAGTACTTGAAGCTGTTAGCTTCGCAAACTCGATGGACTCGACATTTTTGGCAAACTTAAGTGGCAGGAACCTCGCTTATGGTAAGTTTCCATTTGTCTACGTGCATATGAATGGATGAATGAATGAATAAACTCTAAAACTACAAGGTGAGGTTAGGACAGGTTAGCATCTCTTTCACTTAACTTCAATTGTCAATACATAAGTTAAATTTAATATTTAAAGTTAAAAGAAAAAAATTGCAACAACAACACAAAAAGATTTGGCTTTGTGGGGAAAAATCTTCTCAACTGAAGGTTGAAGGCAGAAACCCCAATGTGCGGGAAAACACCCACGGAGAAAGTGGGTGAAAAATAACCGCGAAGACACAGAGTACATAATATAACAAAAAGATAAATTAGTAAAGATAAAAGAATAGAAAATTATGAAAACATTATAGTAAAGTTAATCTACTCTAGCAAGATTTGTCGTAATTCCATCATAAATGAAATGATAAATATAACTTTTACTTTTATATTTAATACTACTTTTTACTATTATATTTGTGTAAAAGTAAAAGTTATATTCATTATTTCACTTATAGTAAAGATAATAGAAGTATACAATAGTGATAAACATACACTTTACATCATATTGGAGACAACGAAATATAAGCAAGATTAGGTCTATGCAAAACTTTCTCGAAAAAGTCTACGAAACTTCTGAGAGTACTCCTCAATTCCCTAACGAAGCTGGTTCGGCATCCCCAACTCCGAAGGAGAGGAAATTATGGATAAAACAGGAGAATAATTGAAAAAGAAAGGTGGGCTCGAAGTTGCAGTGGGGTGCCTCACAAAGAATCGCTTATCCTTTTTCCCTGGAGGCTAAGAAGCGGCGAGGACTCGAACGACATAAGGAATTCCTCCGCAATTAATTAAGACAGTATAACCCACAGTTGGAATGCTTAGGGACGGAGAAAACGTTCCCTCCCGCGCTCGAAATTAATTTTCGACCCTCTTTTAAGCATTCAGGAAATATTGGAAAGGTGAGATTAGTTTCCTCCACCAATCCTTTCCCTCGATAAACTCCCTTCATCTTTTCTTCTCGACCTCTCTTTCCTATCAAATCGTGGAAGACGTGAGTGATCACCTTTACCCGAAATTCAACGTTGCTCTCGTCTTCTCGATCTTTTTAAAAAAGGTTTCGCAACAGCGCTGTGCGTACAATTATGAATGATACTCAATCATAGAGATTCTGAGTGGAAATGTTTGTAACGATAACGGTTTTAGAATTGTCGCAGTAAAAAGCGGTGGATCTCCTCGACTTTTTTACCAGATGTCTTCCATCAACGTCAAGGTGAAAATGGGTGTGATAAAACTATGTTATTCTAAGAGAAAAAAAAAACACTTTTATTAGAGAAGAACAAAGAAATATTCAAGTAGTATAGCTTTCCGATAGATTATGCACATTCTTATGCAGTGCAAAACGTAAAAATAATATAGTTTTACATAACTGACAAATAAAAATAACAAAGGAGACGAAATATTAATTTTACCGACCAGTTACTCTTATACATCATACGACATTTCATTAAAAAAATTCTAATATACCCTAAAAAGGTATCTACACTCTCATCTTTTTTATACAGAAAATTTTATTTAATTTATAGTAAAAAATAATTTGAAATGTAAAGTGAAACGCGGTGAAAGTATTNTTCTTGCAATATCATCCTCATCCCTTTCCTTGACTGTGGAAGCAAATTAAATAATACTAATAAAGTAAAGTATAATAATAAATTAAATATAAAATCATAGACACATAAAATTAACAATATGATCATAAAAATAACGCAAGATTACGACAAACTATCTATTTATTCCACAAAATTTGTTTCGGTAAAAATATTTTGTGGAATAAAAATATACTTTATTTTAATCTTGCGTTAGAATGTTATTTCACGAAGTGAAGGCCGAAGTATTTGCTTTTTTTTAACATCTAAATTATATTTCCATTTTATTAAAACTGTGTACATAGAATTCAGAGTAGAATTGAGATTTCGTAAATTGCGCCGCATCATTATAATTCAATTTTTGAAAGATTTCGCAAAGCTGCCACTCGCCGGAAAGTTTTTATTTTAAGTAACTTGGCTTAAATTAACTTATTCAAAAAATCTAACCCTCTATTCTAAACCTCATGCTTCTCAAAAATTTAGACAAAGAAAGAACAGACTTAATTTTACTTTTAAAGTACGGATGATAATTTTAACTGCGCGTTGCTCATAAGATCTTCGTTAAATTCTTGAAGTCCAGGATTTGCAATATTATATTCAAATATTATTATCATTTCCCTGAGATGAAATCTTCATCTCTCCGACCTGACGATTAGGGAATATCTAAGGCTCTTGGAGAAAAACCAGAGGATGAATCATCATCAAAAATAATCAACAAAGGACGCCGAAATCCCTGACGATACTGGACACAGCCATTTGGCTCTTCTCAGATATCAGCCGGCTCCTCAAAAACACCACGGAACGACTCAAAATCAGATGAACCGCAAGGAAAAATTACGTCAGAATCTTGGAGACAGCCTCAGCCTCGTCATACTACATTTGATACCGCGGCGGAAACAGTTGAAAGTCGAAAAGAAGCTCATCTGATTTAACAAGCGAGAAATGCCCCACGTCGCCGACTCCTCAAAAAATAAATAAAGATCTGCGTCCTCCCACAACGGACAGCATCGCCTTCCGATGCTCAAATATCTGCATTTTATTGCCCTACGACGCCAATTCCCACGACTTCCAGCGACCTCCGGGAAGAAAAAAAGATTCCGGAGTTATAAAGGTGAGCTCGTGGATGAAATCCAGTCCCCATGGTCTTAAAAATGGTCATTCTTTCCCATCCGGAGACTCTATGGGTGAAAATCACTCCTCCCACGGCGTGGGAAGGCGATCCGTTGAGGTCTTAACCACTGTGCAACGGCCATCCGGAGAGAAACCTTAAGATGTGGCTCTTTATGGCTCGCTCGTCTTCGGAGAGATAGGGAGAGTAAAGGGGTAGGAGAGAAAGGAGAGATGGATGGATAATGGGGGAGGTGGTGTGGGAGAGACATAAATCGTTAGCGTTTTGTCTTCGTTTTCTTTTCTCCATTCTGCTTTACGAGTGGCGGCGAGAACATTATAGATTTTGGATTGAATAAATGCGCTGTTTGCTATTAGAAGGAGAGACCAGTACGTTTCAGTAATGACCTAATACGCAAGCATTACTCATAAAAGAGGGGGAATGTGATGAAGACGTTTCTTTGAGCAGTAAAGACGCAAGGATGGAATATTTTCTTTTTGGATTTAACTGGTTGAATTTACCTCGGAAAATCATTCAAGGGAAATATGTTTATAGTTCCTATTTAAAGAATTGAAACACGAGGAGAAGGTTTGAGGTGACTTGGCAAGTAAAGAAGTGCACATGGGAAAATTCCGAGTTCGGGCACAGTAAGACTTTTTTTAACATCTGAAATATTTTTTTTTTTTCATTTCTGAAATAATCTATGAACACAGTAGTACCTTTTACCTTACTGAAAAACTCATTATTAATCATCTTTCGTCTCTGTTTCTATATTTGCCTAAGTTGATGCTTTTCTGGATTATATAATAACTAGTAAACGCTCCCGTCAAGTATGACGTAACTTAATTTAGTTTAAAAATATATCTACTAACGTGTATATCTGGTCCTCCTAAGCACAAAAAAAATCCGTCGTAAGATTATAAGAACTCCATATATTTCTTACCATTATTTATAATATTTATTCTACTGTTTTCAAGACATGATAGCCTACTTTACGTAAATTTCGTATAGAAATTATAAGAACTGATTATCCCCGTGCACTTATATGGGATAATTCATGAAATCAACATTCAGCAATTGCCTTGGTCGTTAAAGGGATAGGTTGTTTATTTCCCAAAAAGTTTACGAAGTTTCCGTATGTTTTATTAAAATGCTCGCAATTTCGAAATTATATGAATGATTCACGGCTAAAATAAGATTCTATGATTATTTTTCTTTCATGTCACACTTGTCTCAATTTCGTAGGACTACTGTTTCTAATTTAATTTTGTAAAAGAAACAACGTCTGCAGGTAACGAAAACCTATTTTACGTGCATTTCTTATGGAAACGTATTGTGGGCTCCTGGGTTCAAACCCGGGCCTTAACAGAGATGAGAATAGTTTTCCATGGGGTTTCAGCATCGTAGAAACACAATGCAGTTTGTTTCAGATCTCTAAGGCAAGCCGTTACTGAGATAATTTTATTCGGCGAAGTTTAGTCTAACGACATCGCTAAGAAAATCAACGCTTAAAATATCGTTTGTAACATCCGAACTGGGAACCTAAGCATAGCTAGGTACTGGATCCGAAGAAAGGACGTACCATGATCTATTTCATCACTGAATATTTACTGTGGTTTGATTGAATCGGTGCGGCTATACTTCCTTATGTTATGTGGGCTCAACTCTGTCAGTAATTTATACTACCAATTGCACATCCGCAGCTCATTTAGTATCATTTCCCATTAGTTAACGTATCTCTTGCTGTAATCTTCTGTTCTGCATGGACCGGTTTCCTTGCAATTGACCTTTGATTTTGATATTAAGGATTTATGGCTATAATAATATAGTTCGACCTCTTCCATCTCAAAGATAACGAAATTGTGATATTTCACTCGTACTATTTCGATGCTATCTCCAAGAGTAAACATGCTTGCACAATTTAAGCAATAAATTCATTGTGATCATATCTAGCCATAGCTTTGATAATAATTAGCAGAGGTCAGCAACAATGGTTTCCAAAGTAATTTATGGGTGCTATTGCGTTTTGAAAGGAAAGTAATCTTCCATCTATAGTCGTCAATGATAACGAATCATAACTTCATCAATTCCAAGTAAATCTTAAACGGGAATAAATGGAAAGCCCCCTCATGAAAGGAGACGTGTGGAAAAGCCAAGGATAGTCGCGACTAACAGATAAAATAGTGTAGAATCGCGAAAAATATTGGGCATCATTAAAATAAGTAACAAAAATGCAAAAGAAATGGATTATCCGTAATTTAAAATTTAGCCATTATCTTCGTAACTTCTTCGGAAATGACTTCGAAAACGAAAAAATAGAAAAATATATTAGAAATCGAATACATTACAGATCCCAAAAATCTGTTTGGTGAAACATAGCTGATATTTCCTTGATTTATTTGTCGGATTGAAGAATTTACGGGGCGAGCAAGGATTTACATCAAAACAGTAAACAACCGTGGAAAGCAGTAAACAAAATCAATAACCTCGGACATTTGGAACACCTCTCATCGCAAGACGCAACGACTTTTCGAAAGCACCTGGGAGAAAAATCCACGATGGAAAAAAGACATTACGACGCGCATTTTAGAGAAAAAAATAACTGCGAGAGAAAGATCGGAACTGACGATACAAGAGGGAGGAAAACAAACGAAAAAACATCCAATTGACGTATCCGAGAGCTGTTTGGAAAAAATCGAGAGGAAGCAGTATACTTTAAGGGGTGGGGAAGTTTGTAGGAATGCACGAATGGGGGCGCTTTCAGTCAACAGAAGAGGTAATAAATTAAATTTCTGGTGCCGCGGAGGTGAAATGACAGCAGAATGGAGGGTTGGAGAAGGACCATCGGGCTAACAGTCATCCAAACCCTTATTACTAAACCCAGGCGACTTCTCGAGGGCCTCAAGGGACGTGCATGACTTTTGCGGTGATAAGCATCTTCGTTGGGAGAGATCCTCTTGACTGGTCGATATATATCCTTCTCAAGACGGTATACCTTCACCCCGAAATCTCTTATGAGACTCCGCTTGAGGGGATAAAAACATGGAGGTGAACAGGTGACAAAGATCGTTAAAGGATTAGGTGAAAGTGAGAGAAAGAGCTGGCCAGAGCTGTTTCCTTTCTTTCTTGGCGAAGCGGATGTGTTAAGGTTGCAGTTGCAATAGAGTGACATGAGATACGAGTAGAATTTTGCTACTATCACAGATGAATATGCAATTCTAACCCAGCGTCATTGAAAATAATAAGCATCTCAGTTCCGTGAAGAAAATGGCAACCGATATGATATAAATGAGTAGAAAAAATATATGACTCATGGATAGTTTCATGGCATCATCAGATAGTGATTGCTTTGGCTAATGAATACAATACGCTCCGGAATGATAAAGTTTAAAATAGGGCGCCAAATCATTTCTGTATAACAAATAATAATATTAACAATTCGCATTCCAGTATAACAATGAGTCCGGATTTTAGAAATTGTAAAGTGCTAACATTTTATTTTGAAGATCTAACAATTAGTGGTCTATTGAATGACCTTACGATGACCTCTGCCTCGTTTTATTACTACATAGATTTACTCGATTATTCGGATTTATAGCATTGGTTTGTTCAACTTACGAAAATTTGTCAACGTCTGCATGACAATTTAAAAACAATATGTTTAATTTAATTATTTACTGAAGCCCTCAAGAATACCCAATCTTGCACAGTAACAGCGAGAGACAAGGGAAGAGCAGATATACCTATGGCATAACCCACATATACCCCATATACACCCATACCAAGATATACCCGTGGCATATGTAATTGTGTAAACTTTTTCAAAATCATACCCACTGCCATCAGGCTATGCACCTACTTGCACTGAAATTTTGTAATAATAATAACAACTACTCAACCAAGAAGAAAAATGATTATAATGGGACTCAAACCCAAGACCTTGATGCTAAACATTCCATCACAAATGTCGGAAAACATTTGCTACCAATTACCTTTAAAGTCAATGTTAAGAAGTAAAATATGCGCCAAAACTTCGTAGCAGCGGGACTTTGTCAATAAATAGCTTATGCTAATGGGGCTCCTAAACTTTAACACCAACCTTGATCAAAAAGGACTCTAAATTAAAGCTTTAACAAGGAATAACAAGTGTGAAAAATAGCAACATGACTGGAACTCGAACCCAGGTCTCCCACTTTCCGGGAAGGTATTCTAACCACTGAACTACCATGCCGCGTCTTAAGCGTAAAGCTTTAACACCTATTTTATAGATAAAAAAAGTTTCCCCTGGGAGGTTTTAATTCTTTGCATTGCAAACAAACGGGAAGCAATTTTTCACGTTATGACATTAGCCACAAAAATTGGTTAAATGGAGTAAGGACATTGATGACCCGATAGATGGAGTTATTTTATACTGGTAGCTTCCTTTCGATGGTCCTTACCTCTCAAACCTACATTTTTACGACCCAAAATCGCTGTTCTGACCTGGGCCTGAGGGCTTTCCTCTCCAGAATCTCTCCCGCAACAGACTGGAATTCCTTCAAAGGTCAGCATTCGTAGCGCGAAGTCAAAAATCTCAAACCGCGGTGATTTTTCAAATGGAAGCCATACAAACATCGGATTCCTTCCTTACACTCTATTCCCTAAGGAAGTGCGTCATAAATTGTAAAAAGCGGAGGTCATTAGACGCATAAAAATCTTCAAACCAAGAATCAACGTACTAGCTACAGATGGCTCCCGGATAAATAGTGTTCGCCTTCGGAGAAAAAAATCTCGGATTCGATTCCCGGATGGGACCTATGTGCGAAATGGTCTAAGCTGTCGAAGCACCTTTAATAACAATAAGACTACTACTACTGGCTAGTTCAGTGCATAGAAATGGGGTTTTACTCGTAAATCTTAATCGAAAGAAAATTTTCTCAAAAATTCCCCGTTAAGATTGTAAAATCCCAATTGCTGAAAAATAATGTAGTAATGAAGTATTTGTTAAATTTCAATAGATGCACGGACAGTCTTGCAAAAGAATTCAATCGTTATCTAAGACGGAAGATGGTTATAGCGATTTTCGCAAATCTGCGAATTTCATAATGAAACTATGTCGAAACTTATAAGAAAGATATTAACATGGGTTATTGACGAGATTTTAAATAGACTAATAGAATGAATTCCAAAAATTTATAAATCAGATGTCCTGAACTGGATTACTTGTAGTTTACTCGGCTTATGTAGTGTTAGAATACCAAGAACTGAATCAGAATCACGTGATTCAAACAGGCTGTTAGACCATTAGGATATATACATATCAGGAGTTTCATCAGTGATCTACGCGATCTAATTTGCATATTGAAGCATAAAATGGATTCAGACTTACCTACCCTGGATCTCACGGTGGACGATGGCTCAATTACACCTCCTGCAAAAGAAAATTCCTTTTAGATAAAGCTTCTGATTTATAAGTGTCAAATAATCGATCAGATAAATTTGAACGATTTCCAATAATAATATTATATTACGAGGTTTTACCCAAGAACAAATTTATAAATATTTATGCATTTTACGAAGTTGGGCTCTCCGTAGTACATTAAAGTAATATATAGTACGTCATTTTTTGAGGATTTCATTATTCTACCTTCAAGTCATCTCCGGAAGCATGCACCCAATAAGAGTTGTAGGCACAGTTTAAGGACACCCATTCGGAAAATCCCATGCGTTACAACTGAAGTTATGACTCGAATGAAACAGTCTTATGTACTCATGGCCAAATTCCTCCCTCTCTTCACAGAAAGTCAGTTGGGTCGTGAGCCACAACTCGACAAAGATACTCTTTCTGAACGTCATTCGCCATTGGTAAACTGTTCCAAGTGATGGTCAAATTACCCCGAAAACACACTGCAAACTAACCGGCGACCAATATATGAGGCGTAGTTTATACTTGTCAGATAGAAGGTAGTGTAAAAGTGTAGTTACGTAAAAAAAGCGACAAATTCGAAATTAAATAATATGAATAATGAAGGTTCTATCATGAGAAACAATGATTTGCGACATCTGCTCACATAAAAACAGTTTTAGGTTCGGATTTGGCTAGCGTAGTTCGTAAACACTCTGGTTTATCCACACTATATTACACTTAAATCACTCTTTCAATCAATGTGAATTAAGCGAGAATAGATTGAGATAAACCCAAATAAAATGGAAATCCGTCATGATTCTGGTATTCTTCTTATAAATCACGCTTTCATTTTTTGTTGCTTAAAGATGATGAAATGTTAATTTTTTTCGATATCTCAGAGAGATTTGTTTATAGCAAAGGGAATGTAATTTTGCAAGGGGGCCACTTTTATAATCTATATACCTTTGAATCAATCTTTTCTTGTGCTCATATTATTCTTTGAACAATGTTTTATGATGTCCAAACATCCTTTTTTCTTTTACCAGTTTTTCTGGCGATATATCTTAATAAAATATTCAACAATAAAAGCAAAATCAGTGGTACATATTGTAACAGAAAGGTTATTATATCTTTAATTATGCTGCATCAGGTTTACTATTAAAGGAAAATCTGTGTCCGAATCAATAGTATATTTATAGGAAATCGCAATATAAATTTATAACTCCATATCTATCAACTTAACTGTCATGTGGTGGCTGTAATTGATCGCTGTAATGGAAAAATCATATAGCGGTGGCTACAACAGCAAATATTTCTTTAGTTCAATTTACGCTTAATTTGTAAGATTTTATTCAATAAAATGTAGATCCGAATTCGATAAAATTGAAAACATACNTAACGTGTATATCTGGTCCTCCTAAGCACAAAAACGAAATATAAGCAAGATTAGGTCTATGCAAAACTTTCTCGAAAAAGTCTACGAAACTTCTGAGAGTACTCCTCAATTCCCTAACGAAGCTGGTTCGGCATCCCCAACTCCGAAGGAGAGGAAATTATGGATAAAACAGGAGAATAATTGAAAAAGAAAGGTGGGCTCGAAGTTGCAGTGGGGTGCCTCACAAAGAATCGCTTATCCTTTTTCCCTGGAGGCTAAGAAGCGGCGAGGACTCGAACGACATAAGGAATTCCTCCGCAATTAATTAAGACAGTATAACCCACAGTTGGAATGCTTAGGGACGGAGAAAACGTTCCCTCCCGCGCTCGAAATTAATTTTCGACCCTCTTTTAAGCATTCAGGAAATATTGGAAAGGTGAGATTAGTTTCCTCCACCAATCCTTTCCCTCGATAAACTCCCTTCATCTTTTCTTCTCGACCTCTCTTTCCTATCAAATCGTGGAAGACGTGAGTGATCACCTTTACCCGAAATTCAACGTTGCTCTCGTCTTCTCGATCTTTTTAAAAAAGGTTTCGCAACAGCGCTGTGCGTACAATTATGAATGATACTCAATCATAGAGATTCTGAGTGGAAATGTTTGTAACGATAACGGTTTTAGAATTGTCGCAGTAAAAAGCGGTGGATCTCCTCGACTTTTTTACCAGATGTCTTCCATCAACGTCAAGGTGAAAATGGGTGTGATAAAACTATGTTATTCTAAGAGAAAAAAAAAACACTTTTATTAGAGAAGAACAAAGAAATATTCAAGTAGTATAGCTTTCCGATAGATTATGCACATTCTTATGCAGTGCAAAACGTAAAAATAATATAGTTTTACATAACTGACAAATAAAAATAACAAAGGAGACGAAATATTAATTTTACCGACCAGTTACTCTTATACATCATACGACATTTCATTAAAAAAATTCTAATATACCCTAAAAAGGTATCTACACTCTCATCTTTTTTATACAGAAAATTTTATTTAATTTATAGTAAAAAATAATTTGAAATGTAAAGTGAAACGCGGTGAAAGTATTCTCGAGGAGAAAGGGTCATGAAAAAAGTCTGACAGGACAGGTCACGGTCCTGTTAAACCTTTTCCATGTCCTGTTCTCCTCGAGAATCCGCACGACATTTCTTGCAATATCATCCTCATCCCTTTCCTTGACTGTGGAAGCAAATTAAATAATACTAATAAAGTAAAGTATAATAATAAATTAAATATAAAATCATAGACACATAAAATTAACAATATGATCATAAAAATAACGCAAGATTACGACAAACTATCTATTTATTCCACAAAATTTGTTTCGGTAAAAATATTTTGTGGAATAAAAATATACTTTATTTTAATCTTGCG
>KZ308413.1:479642-591508 GCA_000376725.2 Ladona fulva
TAATAATTATTACTATTATTAATAAGACCCTTTAGGTCATCGTCAGGTGAATTTGATGGCCTAAAGGGTGGAAACCATGATCGTGGAAGAAGATATTGCGGTGAAGGTACAAGCGTTCTTTTTTCGTTATAGTTAATAAAATACTACGTTATTGATCTTTTATGAAATAGTGCTTCAAATTGTTCCCACAGCCCCAAAAATAGCTGCCTTTGATAAAGAAAATTCAAATAAATCTTTACTAGATAAGTGAAATATAAATACACGTTAGAATATATGAACTCCGATTTGATTAGGAGCGAATCAGCATACATCCACTGAAATTATCGTATAACCGGTATTGGTACAGTGTACCGGCGCCAGTAGATGACAGAGAATTCTGTGAGCATTCCTAAACCTAAAAGATTTCGCCGCTTTATCCAATACTATGGGTTGGTCCAGTAGTCGCCCTCTGATTTATCCATGCTAAAAGTACAAATTCCCTACCTCCCACCGATGTCCCAATAACTGACCACGTTGGGAAGTGATTAAGAGAAGGAATAATAATTATCGTTTATTGACAATAAACTTATCGTAGATGGCCAAAAATGTTTGTGTTAATCGGTGTCTTCGTCAAGTACAAAATAACATACAAATGGAATCTACAGAAATATTACCGTCGTTATTAATTTAATTATACTACTTCATCCGCTGACAGCTAATTTCTCCTAAAGCATCATCGCCCATGACTTTTACGATTCGTTGAGTAAGTAAATTGCTCTTGGAGATTCGCTGCATTTTCAGCTATTGCAACCACGCGAATAATCGAGTCGTTAGAAGGCATAACACGCTCGTTGTATTCCGTAATTACTTTCCTAGAACCTTTTAATTAATAGCCGCAGCGGATAGATAATGGCCGACCGAGTAGAATTTCCAGTTTTTGTATCTCCATTTCCGATGGACGGAACGGCCTCCGGTGAAATTAATCGCGGATGAACTCTTAATAAGAAAATGCGCATTTTTTGGGGAGCCCGGCAATATTTCTTTCAGAGGACCTTTCCGAGAAATCTGTCAATGAACAGGGCTACCGTATCTATTGAGGAGAAGGAGAAAAAGGAGAGATTTTTGGGATTTTTTCCACGTTTGGCGAAAATATTTTGTGAGACGGTTCCTCAGACGGCAGACTCCCGTTAATACATTTTTACGCGGTCATCACCCATTCCTGAGTTTAAAACTCAGTTTACGACTGCATGTATTCATTGGAAAATGTCATATATTCAATACGGTTATCGATATAAGGCATTGATAAAGTTGAATTAAAGATAAGTTACCCATTGCGCATGGGAATAAATTAGAAACACTATTTAAAAGCACATCTCATTGATATGATAACTAGAAATTACCAGCAAAAAATCCTGCGTATCTAATTACATTTTAAAGGGAGAAAAATCTCCTGAAAGAAATTAAACGATATAATTATGGACTCGATACAATGGATTCTCCAGCTATTTAAGAGAGCGTTGTTGATTCGTACCACTTCAAATGAATACCGGGAAATTTATAGCACCGCATTCCTTTCTCAACAGGAACACCTCCACGGTTCGTTGATATGAAATGCACGCTTCATTTACAGCAAATAATTCAATGGAATTGATAAGTTAAATACGTTTCATGCTCGTGCCGCTAATTATTGAAAAATTTCCAACGAGGTGTTGAATTCGTTATACACATCGTTCCATAAATCCAAATCTCTGCGTATCGATAAGTGCTGAAAATAAAAGTTCTAAATGCAAGCAGCATGTTCGAATTTCCGTACCGTGGGGATTGACATCATGAAGGCGTATGCGACGACATTCAATTAGAAAAATCTGGAAAAGAAATAAAATTGACGGTCGAGATTATCATTCCAATAGTCACTGAGGAATTTCGCTATGGCACGAACTGAAAATTAGAATCGGAAAAAATGAATTATAATAATATTTGTTTCCACCTTTTCCATATGCTTAAACAGGCGTACTTTTGCTTTCAGAATTTTCATCAAATAATATCAATAAACTTACACATATTATTCTCATTCACGTTCTTAGTCGAGGTTTTCCTGTATACGAAAAGATCGTACGGGTTTTCGTAATTATTTCATAAACTATCTCTTTTAAATTGATAACTGTGTTAAAAAAGACGATGGATTATGGGCAGATAAAACGAGATATTTAATCTTAACCTTTTCGATCGAATAAAGACGAAAATTAACTTATATATCTGAAACACTCCTGTCACAAATTGGCTTTTTCTATAGCCCTTCCTCATCTTTTAGTCTCTGCGTTATGTAATGAATTAGTGAAATATTATTTTTAATAATTTATTTCTTAATTAGCAATATCTTTTATTTTTCTTACGTCTGGTGTCTTTTGTATGTGTTGGCTCCAATTGCATGTTCATTTAACGCTACTTTTTTTAGTTAGTAGTAGTAGATAGTAGTTCAAGGTAGATAGATAGTAGCTCAAGATTTGGGATGTTAGACTTCGAGGGGAACCTTTTCGATAAACCACATAGCCAACAAGATATTTTATTCGAAGAAAAAACAAAGTTTTGGAGGAAAAGCTGCTTCACTCAGATTTTGGAAAATACCAGATCTCTTTCGCGAGAATTACTCTGAATTGCCCACGCGTCCGACTTCGGTGAAAGCGGTCCCGGGTTCGATTCCCGGTGGGGACCTTCGTGCGAAATGACCTCAGCTATCGAAGCACATTTAAAACATTATGACACTACTCTTAATATAGCAGAACCGATCAAGGCGATTATTTCTACTTCGGAATTTCGTCGCAGGAGTATTCCTGACTGCGAAATGTATACAAATGCTTAAGTATGGCTTTTGCTCGCGAGCTCTACGTAGCTCTTTACATCGCTTAGACTGCTCTTCACTACCACAGTCTAAGTTACCAAAATTAATGACAATTCAGGATTGTAATGTACAGATGATATCTGGATGATTTCAGGATTGTAATGTACAGATTATTATTGTAATGCACAGATGATTTTATGCTTGGTTTAGCTCCTTTCCAAATGATTTCATCTGTTTTACATGATCAGAATTAATGTTTAAAGTATAATAATGATGAGCATCCTACTACGATATTCAAAGTATTTAACTAGGGACGATCTTTGTCTGTAAACATCTACTTTTCAAGTGACATATACGCCATCAGGTTAAAAATTATTACGACGACGATATTATGAAATTAAAAATGACGAATGCGTCTCTGCGATTCCAAACTCTCTCGTCTCTTTTCATCCATAAACGAAAATTCTCCAATGCAACGACATACTGTATTGGAAATGCAATACTCTTCTCGCGCATCCTTCAAAAGAACCGCCGGGATACAAATATTTCCCAGTTTATTTCCCGCTTATTTAACATTTCGCCTTCTTTTCATCTTCGTAATAGGAAACGCGAAACTACGGAGTTGAAAGAGAAAGATATGAACTTATCTCCGGATCTATTTCACCATTCCTTCTTATATGGCATTTTTTTGTTTTACGCGTCACGAAATGGAAGGGAATTACTTTTCGCTACTCTTTTAAGGATGGCATACGATTATGTTTCCCGCGTGGCTCTCCGTACAATTTTAAGTCTTACAGTCGTGTAGTCGAACCAGCCTTCTCCTTATCGGCTTTTTCCTTTGATGTCTTTCACCCCACTAACCTCTCTCTCATTTCGGTCTTTATTGCCAGTATACTTCCCTGCGATAGGAACTCCATTCCTCTCTTCTCATTTTCTTCCGCCCCTTCCACTCTCTTCCATCTTTTCTCAACGCTCTCTCTTCTGTTCTTTCCCCATTCCATAAGAATCCTTGGCCATTTTAGCCTGCTGGTAACATATACATTCACACCTACACCCTCATGTACATCTCTGGTCATTCGTCTAGCCATTAGGATAGTGCGTTCCCCTGGTGGGAGACCATGCATGCAATTACCTCAGCAGTCGAAGCGCTTTTAAAAATACCACTGTCCTAAAATCCACTGTTTCGGCCTCGACTTTGTGGTAGCTTTTCATGATGAAAGAATAAAAACAGACTTGTACTGTGGTACCGTGTACAAGTCTGTTTTTATTCTTTCATCATACCACTGTCCATTTAAATCCGCGCTAAAATCTACTTATATATAAATATTATTATGATTTCACGATGCAAGTTAATATATATTAGCTGATACCGCGTAAATATTTGCGCGCATGGTATACTTAATGTCTGCAAAAGCTTACGCACATGTGATTATTTTATATTTATCTTTATGCAAGTAAAGATGAGCATCCTGCTTAGATATTCAAAGTATTTAATTAGGGACGATCTTTGTCTAAAATGGGAAACGGGTAAGGGTGATCTAGCGCAAGATGATGCGCACCCAGGAAAAATCCCAAGGAAGAATGGACTTAAAAAGTCTGACGGGACCGGGAATCGAACCCGCGTCTCCCATTTGCCAGTCGGGTGCTCAATCCGGCAATCGGGAAACCCGGGTTCGATTCCCGGTCCCGTCAGACATTTTTCAAGTCCATTCTTCCTTGGGACTTCGTCTAAAAATATACTCTTCGCGTAACATTTACGCCATTATACATTCAAAGGCTAAAATATATGATGACGATGATATTACAACATTGCAAACGATCCATCCCTTTCCGTGAAGCATTCGCAATATTTTTTTCCACGGAAATTAAGTCCTATAGGAAGTCAGTTAATACTTCGCAGCAAAGCGTCTCTATCGGAGCCTTCTTTCCTTATCATATAAAAAGATAACACTACATGTAACTTATGATAACTATCTCTTCATGGCAATGTACATTTTATATTGAACAAGCTCAGAAAATATTGGACGTGCAGGTGATCAGTATTTGGAACGTCTCGTATCTAATCTCAGTCGGATGCGAAGGTCGCTAAGATACCACATCTATTGATTTTCTGCGTGAGTGAACTACTTCTGGGAAGTTATAAAATGCTCAAACATTTCGGAGAAGAAATTAAAGCCTTCTATGTTCTTTTAACCGAGAATTTATTTGCACGAGCCTCCCTGTTATTATTATGTATATTAATGAGTATTCACTCTTGGGGATGGCGCCTTTAATTCATAAATAGATACATACAGTCACACTCAATCCTTTCGGTGATACCATGTCATTTGCCTCGTATATTCACAATAGTCCTCTGTAACTTAATACCCATGCATATATGTTTCGCTTCAGACATATTCATGTGTCTTTTCATACATTCCCTGTCATCCTTAAAGCTAGGAGTATCTCTCATAAATTCATTCAACATTTTTTTTCTTAAGTTAGTAACGTGAACAATCTTTTAGTCTTAATCATTCATCCATAGAATATTTTAGAGATAGATTAAGACCACAACATACGCTCTTATGTGAAAGTAATCGTTTTGTTATTTTCAAATTCCAAAAGTGATAGAGAATGATAAGGAAATGGAACGAGGAATCTTTCATGACGATTTAAAAAGCCCTAGTCGATAACGCGGAACACACGTTTACACACGCTACTATGGCGTTCCATAAGCAACACTTTGTTGAGTTTATTCCCAAATTGATCCTTCATGAAAATAACACTTAATTACAAGATAACGCCCAGAAGAGAATGCTCTGGAAAATTAAAAATAGATTATGAAACTCGAAAGAAATGAAACAACGCTGATTGTATGATATAAATGAAGTATGCTTTATTTCATGAACTTATACGGAGTGGAATGGCCTTATGAAATAGATTAGTTTGAACTGGTGCGTTTTATGACTTGCAGCCCGCAACCGTTGGGTCTTCACAGACCAACTTGATTGGGTTGAACTGGAGACCTATGGGGCAAGGCATCCTGGTGCACGTCCAGTAGATGGTGTTGTCATTATCATCTGGGAAGATTGCAGTTTGTTCCATGGGTTGTACCTGCATCATAACCTTCACTAGTGAGGGGAGGCATTTCAATGCGGTGGGATCGAAAGTCCATCCATCTGGGCATTTTTCGCTGGCGCATTCGTAAAAGGTAGAGCAGTCACCTGGATAGGGCATCAACTTGGAATTGGCTGAGGCCAACGCAACCAGCATGGCGAGCAAGATGAGCCGGCTGAGACCTGAAGTAGAATCAACACTTGAGAAATGACGCAACGGAACGCGATTTCATCATGATTCGCCGTTAGAAATAAACTTTCCACTTTACACTATTCTACGAATCTGATTTTAACTTAGATTTGCACTGCGTAGTTTATTTTCTGTGATAAGTTGTTTATTACTAAATTCTTATACATTTACTTCAAAAGTAAAGCATCTTTCTTCCAGAAATATTAACTTTTTAACCCTCACAAACCCTTTGATATCTGCTGGGTGCAAATAACATAGCAATGAAACGAAAATCTCAAGGCAAAACAGATTTTCAATGAGCGATATGGTCGGAACACTTGGAGCAGTTAACGGGGAAACGCATCATGGTTATTCTTTTACTGTAAAAATCTAGATTTTAGAATATGGGAAAATGCGCATAATTTTCAGATGGTTTTAGCTTAAAAAGATTCTACAGATGCTTCTCTAACCCTATCGATAAATTTTACGTAGATGTTCACTTTAATTTTTTTATAAATACGTTTTTTGAGCATTAGACCAAGGAAATAATAGCAACGTAAAATATCGATCAAACAAGGCTCTGAGAGTCAACGTAAATCTTAGAAAGAATACTTTTGCAAGAATAAAATACATCAAATGTCACAAATCAATTCATTTCCATCATTTTTGTTGCCTTTTTTTCAAATATGGAACATTCTCGGCTGAATTTCATACTACTCAGGTGGGATCTTTCAAATAAAATGCCTCTTATATTCAACCAATAGTAAAATCTCGGGGATTATCTCAAAACAGATTTGTCATACCATTCGTAGCGCAAGAACTTCTCATTTTAGTAAAACGGGATATTAATACTCAACCTACAACTTTACTTGTTTCAGAAACTATGAGCTGTATGAATTATTGAATACCATTACTCATAAATTATGCAGTGCAAATGAGAACAACTATCTTCGATGTCACAATTTTCATGAAAGCGGAATTAGAAGAATGGATTCCTGTACTGACCTGACATGTTTCCTGCAAAGCCGTGAGCACTAGGAGACCGGAACAACTTCTCTTCGGAAGAACCAGGATATCTCCCCAGTTTCCGCGTATATATATGAAGAGGAGAAGCGTTATCAGTTTCGTAAGCTCCCTGCGGTTTAGATTCATCGGAAATTTTCTACGCAAATGAAAAAAGTTGCTTGGCTTCCATTTTAGCCTTGGTTCCTTACACAGCAGCGTAATCTTGGATCTTTTTAAGATATACATCTTGAAAAGCTTTCAAATGCTTCAATTACCTTTTTTTGGGTATGTCGCCGTGGAAAATCAAAATTTATACTGAGAGGTTTTGACCCGGTTTCAAATATACGGCGAACAACGATTCTGACCGGTTGAGATTTTCTGATAGCTGATAGCGAATAGATTTTGATAACCATTCTTGATTTCCTCCATTGCTGAACATTGATATGTAAGATCCGCTTATGGGAACCCACCAAAGCATAAGAGAGATTACCAAGTACGACAGCAAGAGATTGGATTTAATTAAATACCCTTCGAGCTATGAAAATTATAAGTGATTAATGAACTTTTAAAATTCAGAACTTTTTCCACAAATATGGTTAAGTTGGCTTGGTAAGTACGAATTCTTAGCGTCGAGAGATTGTACATTTCTAGGAAAACGAAAATAAGGGTGATTCTTCAAGATTCGCCGAATCTTATCAAAAGTTATCAAGACCTAGTTTCAGATAAGCATTTCAACAGCACCGTTTTCTTCTGAGAATGTATAGGTCAGAAGAAATTCATTGGTAGCCGCGCCAAATATATCTATACCTTCTGAAAGAAAATAGTGACGCTATGAATAAAAGAAATTATGAAAATTTAATCAAAATCATCAATAAAACAGGATGAAGTTTAACTTAAAAAGATTCTACAGATGCTTCTCTAACCCTTTCGATAAACTTTACGTAGATTTTCACTTTATTTCTCAAATAAAAGGACGAAAAGAAATACTTACCTTACCTTGCGCTCTCATGCAGTTTAATTGCACTATAAAATTGTTAAAATTAAAGGAAACACTCCTCAGCAACGAACGGTATTAAAAACATTATCATTATTATTATTATTAATGTAAGCTGACAAAATTCGAGGCTGTTTCGAAGATGCAAAGGCTAATTCAGATAAAACTAGAAGTGCTCAGGTCAAATGAAAGATCACTCTACGAATTCAGAGAAGAAACTTCAATGCTATCAAAACCTGATTCTACTAATCTATCGGTTGTGTTTTATTAAATTAACTTGAGCCCTATCAACTAAACGACGAAGTTAAATACATTCTCTCATAATACATATTAGCGTGGTGTTATGACATTCGTTTCATTTTCCACGATCCGCATTTTTAGAGACACAAAAGGAACCTGCTGGTGTTATAATATCGACAGTTTAGCGTTTCACTCGGTGGTATGCAGCAGTAGAATAAGGAAAATTTGGGAATGCGAACAAATTTAATATATACACTACAATAAATAACAGAATACACAGGTCTGAGTTTAGATGCACCATCATGAAGTCTAACCACTACTATCACCTACAGACCTGATGATGATAAAATTTATGCATGGATGCGCATTTTTTGATCTCATTCGTACTTTTCTGAGATGGATGATCAGACGGTTGAGCGCGATACATGAAATAAGCGGAATTTATTAACTTATAAATCGCTCATTGAAGTATCATCCCGATAAAAGCAAACGTGTAAGAAATAAACGGACACTGAATATTATCGCATATGAAAATTATATTAAATCACGAACCATGATATGTAAATCTTAAAGAGACATCGGCCAATGAGTGAAGGAAATTTCCTGAATATGAGTAATATAATGATAGACATTTTGAAGTTATTCGAGATTAAGTAATTAGTTGACTATTTAAAGACACTAAATTTAATTCTTAAGATTAATTAAAATCTTCAATTTGAATGTTTCTGCCTGCTATCTCTCAAGAGAGCCCACCTTTCCTCTTAATTAAAATAAATGAAAGTACAAAGAGAGCAAATTGGCGGCAGCTATATTACTAAAAAGAACAAGTAAACGACTCAATTCTCGAAAAAACGTTGTTATAGATAACGGAACATCACGCCATTGAAAAGATATATACTGGGAACGCAAACACCTCTCCTTATCCCAGAGCCGCCGTAAAGGAAAGGGAAAAAACAAGGTTTAATCTATTATCGCGCAGCTGTCAGTAGCGAGCTCTCTCGTCGATTAATTGAACCATTAGAACAGACCGGTTATCTTTAAAATGTAGTGCGTAGCGTTTTTTAAAAAGAAAAGACTGTTTAATATTTAAGTTTGCCGTAAAATATTAATAATATTTATAATAATAATAATTTATTTTCCCACAAACAGGAAAGTGCCCAATTAAATGCGATATAATAAATGAATGAATACATAAATACAAATTATTACATCTAAAAAAAGAAAAACCTTAAATTACCCAGACAGGTACGAATAAAGTTTTCGCTTAATAGAAGGAAGCAATTCGCATAATTAATCATAGTCTACGGCATTATTCAGGGCCTCATTCGTCATTGTCATAATTCTAGCCACAGGTTCAAATGAATATACATTAACTCTCTCGAAAGAATTCCGTAATAGCTTGGTATATTTAGAACGTCGCAATAAAATGTTAACAAGAGAAATAAGTTCACTCGAGTAAATCAAACCTGCTAAAATATTGCGTAGGAACACAATATCTTCCACTGTCCGTCTTTTCTGGAGGGGAAAAGATTATATTGCTTAGATACCGCATTGTAATCCACTTTATTAAAGAAGAAACCGGTTGCTGTAAAATGAAGCCGTGTTATGCAGCTCATTTGGTTTTTTTAAACGACTTGAGTTTGAGAATTATGGCGAGGGTTCCAAATTACGCAACTAAATTCTAATATAGGTCGCACAAGAGAACTATTTGTAAATATACTACAAATCGCCATCATATGTCCTTGNAAAGGATATTCTACGTAATATAAGCTACGGTACGGTTCACAAATTGCAGCAAGGCTTCATTTTGTACGATGCTATGGTTTCCATTTAAACGGTTCAATTAAATACTCATTTCTAAAAAAAAAATAATAACAAAAATGTATATACTGTCGTCGGTTGTCTGTATCTGGTGAATCGCAATCTTATCTATTAAAAAAATCCACTAAATCTTATCTATAAATAAAAACTATGAAAAAAGAGAGATAAAGAATTCCTCGTTGAATAGTAAATAGCCACGGCTATGATGATTCTTAGATTAGGATGCAAAATAGTGTGCATAATAGCAGGTAAAGAAAAAACAAAGTTATCTCTTATTTTAATTTGCTGTAGAGTTACTTTCTTTTCACGACTTCTAACTTGTCCACAGGTTCATATAATTTAAGCTATTAAAGAATGTTCACCAGCTTACGTACTTATCCTCTTCTTTTAGATGCAAATTTTCGTCTAAATTTGCTCGATATCGATTAGCACGGTATTTGCATACATATTTGGGCTCAAGTTTATTACAAACGTTCTGAAAATTATCTCAAGCCTTATTTTTGGGATAGGTGTTATTTTATAAGGAATATCATTATAATAATTTTAACATATATATAAAAATACGATCCATTAAGTTACGCAGGATCTCACTGATCAAGGGGGAAAAAGAGCAGAATTCCCCCAGAAGGATAAGTAAGAGTAATGTCACGGCATACTTCGTTACGTTGGCTCACTATTTAGTAACACATACAATTGAAAGGTTTTTAAAATCAAATTTATAAAACGTTAGGTTTACGAGCCAAGTTTTAATTTCGGATTTCAGAATCTGATTGAAGAACTGAGAATTTTTAGAAGAACACAATAATTTTCTTACCCTGCCTCGAATGGAATCTATTGATTCTACCTCGACTTTGAGGTAGTTCTCCATTTTAAAAAGTAAGGAAAAGAATACTTCTCGCGTTACCACAATAATATTTCATTATACGACCATAGTTTCGTCGCCCTAATGATGTTCTGAGGGGTAGAAACTATCGTCGTGTAATAAAAATTATTGTGGTAACGATTGAAGTATATAATCTTTATAGTTCTTTATAATCTGGATCCAATGATTCCATATTACTTTATTTCCGAAACAAAGATCAACCTCTGAGCGACATATTTGGGTTACATGAAAGTATCGACCAGAATCCATGAATACATAAAGTAACAGCTAATGAGCTCCTATCACATATTTTCATCCGAAGAAGATATTTTTGGCATAAATCAGGAAAAATATTTAAACTCCTTTGAATGTAAAAAAATTAATTATTGACAAATATATTAAACCAATCATCGCATATTCTTAATTCTTAAAAATGATCCTTTGAATGATTGAGGGTGATGGAATCGGAATACCAAAAATAACGTCGAAAAATATCTCATTTTAGAAAGAGAAATACACGTGCCCAACTGTGATCCTCGAGTGATGTTCTATTAACCCGCCCTAATAAAAATTTTTGGCATCGCCTTTCTAATGTGTATGCAATACAGGGAATAGTAAAGGCTTATACAAGCAGTGCGCGATCGGACGACGAAGCCAATTACCAATCCGTGCAGAGCTGTGCCATGAGAAAAGAGCGTCCATCCGCCATCTTGTTACGCTCCTGACCGCGCATTCCCCCGGAGATGTGACGCTTCGCCGCTAGAAGCATTCCTAAGCGACGGAGAATTGGGACCTTTAGCAGTCGGAACGATGAGAGAAAGAGGTATTGAATCAAAGAAAACGGAGGTATATGAAGAAAGAGGGTATGGACTGCAAGGGGCCGAATTAAAACTGAACATTCCCCCCTTCCTAGGAAACCACGTGATCACCTCAAGCTCAGAAGCAACGCCGGCTTAAGACAACATGGAAAGTAAGAAGCAAGTTCAGAGAGCAGTATTAATAGGAAGGTAAACACTGGACGAGGTGGGGAACACTCCGTGGGGATTTTATGTAACCTTTTCTCAATACAAAAGCACATATTCAAATAATTTCGTTTAAGAAACTATTTTATTACGTCGAGTGAATACAGTATTAAGAGAGACTTCAAGTGTGACCTAATGGTTTCTTATGCGGAAAAGTGGTATATGCAGCCTTCCAATCAAAAAAGTCTTCTCATGGAAGGAGGGTCATGGAATGGAGGGTAATGGAGGGTCGCAAATTTTTGTGAGCGCTTCAAACTAAGACACTGAATATAAAAAACTTTCTCGGAAATAATTATAAAGAAAATCACGCTGAAACAACGTTCATATGCCCAACAAGTACTTAGAGGAAGACATTTACTTAATTCAGTCGTCGAGAGCTTTCCGCAGGAGTTAATTAATTGTTGCTTTAAGATATGACCGAAAAACTTGTACCTATTTTGACGCTAACATAACTTAAAAATTGAAAATTTATCAGTAGTATATGAATAAACATTTAAAGAACACAAAAATAATTAATTTTTAGGGAACGATCACACAGTTAAGAGGAAAACGTTAAGTTAAAAAATTACGATTAAATATTAAATATTTGATTCTGTAATACTGCTAAGTTTTTATTATCTGAACATCGATTAACTGTAGTTCCGTATTGTCGTAATAATTATGATTTAGTAAGTTCAGTAAACACAATCACACAATGAATTTCAGGAATGGATTCGACCCTCATGTCAACAGCGATTGCTTTTGTTTGGAAGAGTAATTTTGTATCGGATACTGCTCAATCAGCAAAATATTGAAAATAGAGAGACTTCTAAACTTCCAGGAAAGTATTTTTATATTGATGTTAACATTTGTCTTTTGCAACAAGATAGGGAAAAATGTATATCTTATTTACTTTTGTCACAGTGTTGCTCAGGTCTCTGGTAATGAAACCAGCCGAGGAATGAGTGCTGCGGATCAATGGCATTCATTTTATTCACTCTTTGAGTAGAATGGAAGATGCCACTGATGCGTGAGTTAACATCGATAAGGATTACTCCGTGGATCATCCAACCATTTTTGGTTTGGTGGTTCGTGGAGTACTCCTTACAGATGTTGGTCACTCTCTGTCTATCTCTATGTCTATGTAAGTACCCTGCAAGCCACCTTTCGGCGTATGGCAGGGGGTGCTTGCGACACGGCTCTACTTCCCTAATCGATTACTTTTCGCTATTATTACTCTTTATTGAATGCTATGAAATTAATTATTTCTTGAGTCATTGTTCTTCCTTTCATAGGCATTCCTACACTCTTGGAATTCATGCTCAGTCAAGAAAGCAAGGATAAACCGCCTCATTCCTCATCCTGTCAAGTAAGCCTCGATCCCTATCCTGGGGTTTGGTAGCTAATGGCGGAGAGGTTAAGGTTCAAACCAATCTTGGAAATGTATACTTAATAAGAGGAAATATTCGATTATATACTTCTATTTCATAGTACGAGTTTGCCCAAGTCACCACTATTTCTCTATAAAACGTCACAAATTTTCTTTTCCCCTCTCGGATGACGTTGAGAATAGAGAAGTTGGACGCATGCAGTGAGAAATAGTGATGGGAGAGAAAAAGGAAAGAGGTGGGATGAGGAAGATGAAGAGGAAGTAGAAAGGGTAAGAAGGAGGGAGAAATAGTCGAACTATTAGGCTACTGTTGAGAGAAAGGGGTTGCCGCTGCATCGTCGGCATAGGATGAAAGGGACATCTCGGTCGCATTACAGAGGGGAAATGAGGGGAAAAGCGTGGGAGAGAGAGAAATGTGGACACGATGGTCAGAAGAGGGACAAGAATACGTAGAGGAAGAATTGAACTTTATACTTCAGGATAAATTCCATGTTTGAGGGATAACATAAGCCTTTTCTGAAAGTGTGATATCTTTCTTTAGTTCAATTCTCGATCGGCAGGAATGACAATGCCCGTAATGGTTATCTCATTACAATGGCAACACACCAAGGAATCAATAGAACCAAGCAGACGGTTTGAATAGGAGCATTTTCAATTGCTTAACCTCAAGTAACCGTTAATTGCTTCATTATTTATCGTATATATGAATCATTTAATTGTATGCTATAAATGTGGTTTGACGTTGAGAAAGTTATAGGAAGGATTTTGTATTTTCATTCAGCAATAGCGTTCGACCTGTAGAGTCATAACAGGTGATGATTTTCTCAATCTTTAAATTTCGTTATATATTCGTATTTTAAGATTCTAAATTTCCTTAAAGGTAAATTGAGAAGAGAGAGCGATCCTTCTTTCGATACCACTTCATAGCTAAGAATGAATCATAGTGTAAACAATACCAGAGGTGGGGATTCTGCAACGTTTTCGCCAATAGATGGGAAGGCCTTTTGCGACGGTTACTGCAGTCTCCTCTTTACTTCTATGCACTACATCGTATTATTATCCGATGCTTATACTGTGTACTTTCTCAATCTCTCTGATGATTCAAATGAAAAGAAATGAAAAAAGTTTCCTTTTCAGGTTACTTAGAGAGTAAATTCGTTATCTTAGACACAAATGTCGATGTTTGGCATATTTAATGTGAGCATAATCTCACTGAATGCGGCCTTCTGGTTTCGTCTGTCACCTAACGGTTTCATTGGCGGATTTACGATGAAAATTTTACGTATTTATTCTTCATATAATTAACTAAATTTTAGCCATCTTTATGTATATGATGATACTGGTTTATTCTCTTAATAACTGTAATATATTCAGCCCCAAGACCGGCGTGATTTCAACCATTTCACCAGTAGCTTTGGAGGAGGACTGAGGCTTACTATGGCAAGATTGGGAGTGAAGTAGTTTGCCCTTATGTCCTTTAATGAACCAACATTCTATGAGCAGAGTAAGGCAACCAAAATTCCTTGAGAAGCACCTCATAGCAATACATGCAGAGGGACCAAATGTACGCCATAGCTCAGCGTAATTCACGTCATTAGCTTTCACCATATCGCAGCCATAAGCAAGGCTGAGGCAAGAGTACATGAAATATATTTTCCCTGTATTCTGCACCTAAAGATAAGTGAAAAATACTCCTCCCGTGGCAGTAGGGACGATCCTGAGCGACATAAATCTAGAGTGTCGCAGAAGGGAACTAAATCACAGACCGGTCCCAATTACGACGGATCCAAATTACCGCCCTTTTACAAGCCCCAGCTATCGATGATTTAGACAAAAACCTATTATTCCAGTGGGCATCGGCAGCAGTCGTCTTACTCATAATTGATTCCAGTTATCCGTCCACTTAATTCGCGTCTCTAAATTCGATGCAAAAAGCCACGTTTCAGGTTTTTTTGATTTATCGCCGCAAATTGGTCGCGGGGATGGCAAATGGGAAGAAAAAAAGGGTCCGGTTGAAGACGGGGAGCTCCTGGTAGTCTATCTCTCGAGGATTCCATTCCAAATGGGCGCTGCTCGAGTCGCGAGCGGCCCGAAGCCCTTTGATGTCGGCCATCTTGAGGACTGGTTCAAAAGTCCTCTTTACGAACCCAGCATCGGAATGGAGCATAACGTTTTCCGCGGCAAACCATCACGTTTTGCATGAATCGGGCGGAGTAAAAAGCGAAAGGGGAAGCATTTTATTTAATTGGCCGGCATTACAGAATCGGTAAATTTTATGAATGAGAATGACTCCTCGAGATCCGGGGATCTTTTGATGTGGCCGCGTGAGGAGCCTTTTATAGTTCTTTCGGCCAGTCCAAATGAGGCCTCCCCCCTCCTAATTTGGGTGCTATAAAAGATTTGAGACCTTCCGGTCGGGATGTCTCCGATGCCGCGATTTTCCATAACTGTGATGGATAGCCTTTTAACATCTGGATCCGCGTTCGATTCGCTAGTTTCCGAAATGGATTCAATCGGACGTGACGTACTCAGTTTACGATCTTTCACGAACTGGTGTTCAAAATTGAGTTACGTCTATTACATGTCCTTTGTGGATAGAAGCTTGATACGAAACGTTAACATTGAGAGCAAAATGTTTGCACAACTGCGATGAAACATCATTTTTATCGATCATCTCGACAGAAACATATACTCAGATAATACCGACTGTTATTTGAAGAAAGTGGTAGGTGTAGGTAATTAGGCCTCAGCAAATGTGTATTTCCAGAACAGGTTGTGAGGTTGTCATTAAAACAGCCGAAATATCGTGTACCGTTTCAAGGCATATTACCATGACCTGTTGAAGACAAATAAAAATAATACTTCTACCTTTACCACAGAATATTTTTATTGAATACCAATACCATACCATGGTACCATGGTTTCTTCCCGTTGGGTCATCCTCAGGATCCTGAGATAAAGATAGGAGTATTAGTTCTATTTATCTTCAAAATGGAAAGCTACCACAAAGTCGAGGCCAAGCTATTGCATTCTATCACGACTTATTAGAAAAGTGTTTATATTAGAGAAAGAAGATTCAACCCCAATTTGGCCGGATGAAAGCTTTACTTAAATAGTCCGCAGAGAATTAACTTCCCGTTATTGATATATATGGATAATTCATTGGAAATTTTAAGTCTATCTTTTATCACAACAATACTCCAAAAACCTCCATGTTACAGGGTGTATCCATAAGTATCTGCTTTCATACTCTGTTATTTCAGTTATTAAGGGTAAGGAGAGAAAACTGTTTGAATCTGTCAAATTTTATTACCTACTGAGTCACAGCTATCAGCTTGAAAGGCCGCATGCGGCTTGTTGGCCGTCGATTGGACATCCATGTATTCGAGTTTTTTATTTATTGAAGAAAATGGTGAAAGTGACTTCAGACGTAAAAACGAACACCTATGAATAATCTAGGGTCTGAGGCCAGAACTAGTAAGATTCTTCGAGTCCCTTTATCCTTGGTTTATATATTTGCTTAAGTAATAATGTACTATCATTGACCTGTATAGATTACTCGATTAGCTCACCGTTACGTATTACCAGTACTTTAAAAAAATATTCCTTATAAATATTTTTTTACGAATAGCATAAAATGTCACTAAGGTAGAAAAACTGAGGTTTCTGGTCGAAAGATACTGACCATGCTTCGACAGAAGTGTTTAAATGTTTCGTAATGAAAGCTTATGGAGCTAAAATAACCTTATCTCCTGAAATGTTTAAATGAAATTTTATAATTCTGAATGTAATTAATAAGGATTTATCGTGATTGATTTGTTAAATATACGGAAAATTCATACTTGGGCATATTTCCTTAGAAGCCATAACATGTGCATTCAATCAGGTCACTCTTTAGATCCACCGCCCAACTAGTCTTCATATGAGCTTTTCCTAGAGGAAAATTTTACAATATCAGTGTGTATTTCATAAAAAAGCACTTCATACAAACCGAGTGGGGTTAAGTATTGGGAGAAAAAAGAAAAAAATAGAAGTCAGATTGCGTTTAATGTGGAGATAGACTATCAGCACAATTTGTGAAAGAGGATAACGATGTTGGTGTATTAAGTATAGACAGGGAGAAAGTCAAAGATGGGAGAAGAAACTTATTGAGAATTATAACAAATTCATTAACAAGAGAGCTCACTAAAATGTCCTTATATATTTTCAATACTTTATTGGAGCTTAAAAATCCAATGCATTACTGTGTGTTTTTCAGGTTAAACAATAACTTACAAATGATCATTTTGTTGTATTCTTGGGCATGAAATACTACGTGGAAAATCGTTATCCCTAGAGAGGCTCCGATGGAATGTGTATGAATCTTTGATGTAAATATCACGCAATGATTGGCTGTGATTTCTAGCATTCCTAGAATGCTGAGAATCTATTATCTTGAGTGTAGTTGTCCAGTACAAGACTATCTCAAGTAATCAGGTGTCATGATACTTATCACCTCGTGGAAAGATCCCTTCCCTACTTTAGAACCTACGTCTTCCGGAGGAAAATGTCGCAAGAGAAAATGTTTTAATTAAAGAAGACATTTTAATGAAGCCGCATCTTCACCTAATATTTTAACAAAAATGTTTTTAAAAGAAAAATCCTAGTCCACTCAATGGATGTGTCAAAAAAATTTAAATAAGAAGGATTTGTAAGGTAGGTCATTATCTAAACTGTGATGCGATTGGATTGGCATTTTCACAGTCAAAGGTTGTTTGAAACGATGAAAAAAATAAGGATACTTTTAAAGAAAATGCTGTTTCCTCGAGCAAATGCCAGATAAACCTTTCTCTAAAATTATTTCTATTATCATTGATTTAGTAAATACTAATCGATCATTTTTTCACAAACAGCTGAGGTTCTATCTTAAAATTTGACGTAGGTAATAGAATCACTTTAAGAAAATGTCAGCATTTAATTCTTGACAATATGAGCGCATAGTCAGCATTTTGCAATTCCTTCATGTCGTAAGGTGGATGGAGAAAAATAGAACGCGTGTACCATACTTATCTTCTTTGTATAGATATATCAACGAAGACTTTGATGTATGAGAAAATTCTGTAGAAAATCAATAGGAAAAGATGTAGATAATCTAATCCTTGTGATCCTTGGATATATAAGGCATGTGCATCGTCTATGAAGATAGTTCTGTTTGGTTTGTTCTAGTTTCGACAACCACAGAGAAGCGAAAATCCAAGATCCTAAAATGGCAGGTGAGTGTTGACGCAGTGCAATGCATCTACCTTTTATTTCACAGACCTTTTCTATTTTCGAGGTGGTTAACCGTCTTAATGTAACTTAACATGCATAGTGGTAAATTTCTATCCTTTGATTGAAATAATACCGGGTGCATTCATAACCAGGGTTCCTATGCTTTGAAATGCACGAAACCAGCATTTGCGAATTCATGAATAGGAGACTTTGCGTAAAATCGGAATATTTCATAAATTGCGCAGTTAAAAAACTCATCATTGCGTAAAGGCTTTAGCCTAAATATTCATTATTGATCTTATCTTAGTGTTTCCGTTGATATATCACGAACTTCTTATTAAAATCGTACAATGCAGGTAGACGCAGGACATATTGCAGTATGACGAATCAGAAAGTAATAATAAAAGTGTGGTAGAAGTATTTCTAAAAGTGCTTCGACAGCTGAGGTCATATTGCACACATGCATCCCACCGGGAAACGAACCCGGGGCAGCATCTACTAAACTAAAATCAAGCTATCTCATAGAAATCTTCGAAAATTTGAGGACATTTTTTACGTTACAATAATAATAAGTTTACCTTACATTGATAACCGCTATAATTTGATACTTCGTGCTGGTTATGTTTGTGAATGGTAGAGACATTTAAAATAGCAGGAGTCTAACTAGCGAGGTAAAAGCTGTAGCACACAGCTCCTCAAAATTAATAACGTTAAAATTTAGACTTCGAAAATTCTGGAAAACGGGTAAGGGTGACTTTGCACAAGATGGTGCGCACCCAGGAAAAATCCCAAGGAAGAATGGACTTGAAAAAGTTCCCGGTCCCGTCAGACGTTTTTCAAGCCCATTCTTCTTTGGGATTCGGAAATTCTGCTGAACAAGTTGTATTTCTATGGAGGGAGTCATTCAAAGAATGGAAGAGTTTTACTATATATAAATTTGAACGCTTTAATCCGCAGCGAACCTTCAGGGCTACATAAAAATTGGAAATGTGTTCATTCATCAAAATTTCAATATTTAAATAGCTTACCAAGTGGTCTCTACGCTGCGAAAAGTATAGGAAAAATCGACACCAACGGAGAATTCCACCGAAAATTCAGTGCTTGTGAAATACCACAACCTGCAGTACATTCAATTATACATACAAGAAAATGTTAAATTGCTTCCAAACAGCCGTCGCACTTTAATACTGACTGTGATGAAATTGGTTCTTGAGAAATGCTTATTTAAAAAGCTTTACAGAATAGCGTGTTAGTATGATTTCAGAAAGAGAGAAGTGAAGTAAGATATTATAAGTTAACGTACAAGCATGATGAGATGAATATTGTTCCTTGTTTACATTATCTCACTAATGTAAAATGCGCTTTTATTACTGGACTCTGACAAAATGTGAAGCCCTTAAAATAATGAATTTAAATTGGGAAGAAGCCATGAATCAACTCTTGAAGCCTATGCAGCATTCCTCACAGAGAGCATGCAAAATATGCATTTTGCAATCGAAAAAGTAGATTGCGACGGAATATATTTGACTCAATCGAATTTTATTAGTAAAAGTAGAGATGTCGTGAAACACCATTGTGAAAACAACGTAAATGTCCTTTGAATACTTTGAAGAATAGTACAATCATGATGTAGATTAACGAAAAAATATATTACTAAATGTATCAAGAGTATCTTCTACTGTGGTAAGAAGTTAATTTTATTCATGCAAAGAAAGCATCAACTGGTGGTCAATTAGGCTCTGAGAATGATTGCTGCCACTCCACAATTTTTAATCGGTTTGGCATTCATAAGCACGGCCTGGAAGCATTCTTAATAATTTTAATCCTAACATTGCTATTAATACAAAGCAATAATAATAGCAATTATTTTTCATAATTTCCTTCTTTTACTTCTTTTCGATTTACTTCCTTTTCATGATTCTTTCCTTTCCTTTTAGGTTCCATGACAAATTTCTTTATGATGCTGGCGGGCTTCCTGCTCATGTTGGTCGCGGTCTCAGCTTTGCCGCCGTCCACGGAAGCTCCCTTATGCCAGGACGTGTCCTGCCCCACTAGCTACATGCCAGGCAACTTCCTCGCGGCCAACCCACACGACCCATGCACCTACTGCCAATGCATCTGGGGACGCCCAGTGGTCATGCACTGCCCAAAGCACTTGGGATGGTCCGAAATGTACTCCCAGTGTATTCCTTCCCCACAGTGTTAAACCAATATCAACTGTGCAAGAGGCAAACGTTGCCATAAAAATTATAATCGACAAAGAACGCGATCTAAATCCATGGCTGCGTTATTTTATACTGCCCGTATTCAAAACGTGGTATTCTGTAAAAGTTCAATAAATTATTTATCTTGATATACAAAATAAAACTTTCCAAGTTTAACCAATAGTTTTCTTTTTAATGAAACGTTATACTTATGAAAGTTTTCTTTCGGAATCGGTACTCGGGTTTACAGTTGCTACCGCCTAGGTAGCAGCACTAACACAAGGCATGACTAATGAATGACATAAATTTAATTGATTTCGATAAATAATAGGAATGTGGCAATTATTATTGGTGAGAATTCTGCCTTATTTACCCTCGTCCTTCGCTACAATTCGTTCGGGTTTAATCTAAACCGATTAAAAACAGCAGAGGTGAATCTGGACCCCTCAGCCCCAAAGATGCCAGGAGTGGTATGCAGGCGCCTCCTAGCCACGCAGAAGCAATATTTGCACTGAATAACGGGATTCATTACTTAAAGGCAAATTTGCCGCCAAATTTTATAGCAAAACTGTAAACCGGGGAATCATACGTACTACAGCTGCCACCAGAAGGCGGAAACAACTGTAAATTTCCGGAACATCACACTTATTACCTAAAGGTGAAATGGAATTGAGAGTTTCAGGCAATGCTGATGTTGGTTAATCCTGCTACATCATCAATCAAATAAAGAAATGAGATGTAAAAGTTCTACTATAAGCAAACATCGATAAGAGATAACTGTGGTTAGTGTTAGGATGATAATTAGAGTCACAAATGAATCCTAAAATATGTAGAAAGAGATCAAGATATCTGCTACTTAATCGACCGAAAATGTTTGATCTTCACTCTGAAAAGCGTTTCACAAGACCTCTTTCTAAATAAACAACTTTATTTCAAACGGTAACCTCTGAAATAGCAAATAAACAAAGCAAAATTTCTTATTGACCTGTTGCTATGTGTATTTTATTTGTTTACATATGACCGGTTTACCTAGTTCGAATTGCTACATAACAAAATTTTAAGTTGCTTTCTACTTAAATCCTGGATTTTGACAAGGATTAAAAATCTATTTAAGTAAGTCAACAAGTTATTCATATTTTCCTTACAAAGAGATAATGGTTCTAAAACATTCGAGAAGATGATAATACAATTAAGGTCATAGAGTAACTAATGAAATGAAGATAATTCACTATTAATGCATACAATGTTAGAGCATTATATTCTAAATTTTCTTATTTACCTGCTTGAAATTCATTAGTCATCATTCATCATAAGTTTTACTTAATCCTCGAATTTATGCTGTTAACGATTCTTTTTTGTAATCACTTTAAACGCTGATTTTTTAAGATGATGAGTTCTAATGGTAAAGATACAACAAATGAGAATAATATAAAATCGTGTTTCAGTTAATATTAACACGGATGACAGTTGCAAATGAGTTATATCTCTTAAGATTTCTCGTTAACTTCGATGAAAAAGCTGGAAACATTTGATAAAACGAAATTCTCTTATAAATTTCCAGCTCAGATAAATTTATTCAGTGTGAATAAAAAAAGGACCGAAGAAGGACAGTTCTTATTCCTGTACGAAAATTTGAAGGCTAATATTGAAAATAATGAAAGGTGAGTTTTTTTTGGATTTGAGTATTTAACATAACATATTGTTATGCTGATCACTTTAAATTTTTAAAATCGAAAATTTATCTCAGTGAAACGAGATGTTATTTTTATGAAAATATAGTAATGTTATCATTCAAGATACAATCTTAAATTTAATGTAGCAGATTTCGGATTCTTGCATTTTTAGATACAAATTCATATATTTTCGTGGACAAAGAAAGATTAAATTTATGGTGCCTTGAATATAAGACAAATTTATGCGTAAAGAACGCGATTCAATAATAAACTGGTGTAAATACTTTAAATCATTAATGAATTTTTACTTTATAAAATCAATATACTATCACTGTACCATTCTTGCGATATTTCCATGGCTTATGAATAATTCGTTGGTAACAAATACTTCAATTTTATGCCTTCATTTTTACGAATAAGCCGTTCTTTTGTTTCAGGAATACTGCGTTTGATCTTCGCCTTGATGCTGATCTTCAGCGTGGCGTTCTCTACAAGCTACGGCGAAGTCAACTGCGGACCAATAGTTTGCCCTCCATTTACGAGTGTAGCCCCATATGATCACTTTGAAAACGATTGCATGTTCTGCACCTGCCTAGAGAATGAAAAAGTATTCGTGCGGGTGTGCCCAAAAGATCAGGAAATGTTTTGCGAAGAGGCAGACACGTGCCCCCGATATATGGAAGAAGTAGATTAATGCGCTATCTACATAAACAGGATATTAAGTTTATCTGAAAAGCAATGCCATGCCCTAATTGTTCATATAGATCAAGATTCTCCGACTATTTGCTGCACTTCCTTCTCGGAAATTCAACGCCGATGAACATAGCTTAAATTGACCTAAATGTGCATCAGAAGCAAATGCATAATTCGAGAAAAACTATTGTAAAGGAGACTCCAATCGTTGCATCAGATCTGTAGCGAAAGCAAATGCATGTAAGAATCCAATTTCAGAAGTGTAATTTGAGGATATTTTTCGAGAACATAAGATATAGCGCAATATGTTTACTCATATGTATTGAGGCAAAGCAATTTGCCATCAAAAACTAGTCAAATTAATCGATTTATTAATCAGATCTAAATAATAAGTCCTTATATACAAAATGGATAACTCTATCATTAATATAGGTTGTCGCAAGTGAAGTGAAAATTCCTAACGCTAGTGCGACAGAACCTTCTTCGTCCCTCATTCGAAAATGTCGCTGTACGCAACAAATTTCGTGAATATGATTAATATATTCATGATGAGAATATTAATGACACTAAACAAACACCAGAAATATTTCAAAATTCTCTTTTACTGCACCTAATAACAATCCTTAAATATCCTTGAAAGTTTTGCGGCGATTTTCATGAAAGGGAAGAAAATTGGAACACGCCTTTGAATTAATTACAGGTTTACAAACACTTCATAAGTTCCTTTAAGAACACCCTTGAGGAAGGAAACTTTTCCAAAATGCGCATAGGGTAGTTCCTAAAAGTCGACAATCCGGAATTTTACATTTGTTTTCAAACGCAAGTTTCGGTCATTAACGTACGATTTATGGAGTGTCTAACTTGTAAAGGCGATTTTCATGATGATTTTTCTGCACTTTCTCACTGGTATTAGATTAGCTGAATATCCTTACGAAATAAAAATCCGAAAAGAAACATCCGTTTACGTTATGTTGCCCAACCATAGTAGCCATGCTGTCACATCAGAAATTTTATCTAGCGCGCGGGTCAATGATGGAATATTTAATTACGTAGACGCTCTTCCGGATCAGCTATCCGTAAATTAATATTCATAACAGCATTGTTGTATCAGTAGCAATACGTAAATGAATAACTAATATATACTTTGGCTGATCGGTCAATGAACAGTGTGAATGAATGGGAAAACGAATACGTACTTTCGCAAAAGATTTTTATATGCGAAGAACGGACATATGTTCGGACAACTAACATCTCACGGAAAGACAAAATGAAGCGACGCTGGGTTTTAAGTCACGTCGAATTGGCGAAATACTTTTTGAAGGTAAATTTCGAAATCAACGAATTCAGAGAGGTAACCAAAACAAGCCGAGGTAAACAGAGTTGGGGATTTCCATAACCACAATGCTATCATCATTTAATGTCTCACAAATGGAAAAAACGATACTGATGAAAATACAAGACTGAATTTATGTAAAACTACGAGTATTAATGCACATAAATAATGTTTTCAAGAAATTATACAATTTCATTCAGCTAGTGGGTCTCCATAATGATTTAATCAATTGCCCAAATAATCTACGGCATGTCAATGATTAGTTAACGAACAATTCTCAAAGTGAACATCGCCTGTGTGGATTGCTGTCTTTCTCCGATCACCAACTGCAGTTAAAACTATACACGCAAACAAGCAAATCAAAGCGATTCAATACGAAAACTAACAGGCCGATAACAGGAGTAGAGGCTTTTATATGTCTTGAAATAAAGTAATAAAAATAAAGGCTTACAAAGTAATGAAAAAGAGGGCTAAGAGCACATAGTTTTAATATTGTTTCCCATATTGTACACCTAATAAATCTATTTGTACACGTTTTTAAGATATAAATTTCTTTATCGAAATTTGAGATAGTTGACAGACCTGTTTAAAAACTAATGCTGGCCGGAAGTCCGTATGTTGAGCAACACAATTCTAAACTACATTTGGTAAAGAGAATTCTTTGGGAATAATAATATTAAGAAAAGATTTAGAAATTTTAACACGGAACTTATAACGATCGATGGGTAATTTTCTATATCTTTCAGTGAAAAAGATTATCTAAATTACATCCCTTTGTGAAATTATGATTTGCAAAATGATAATTAATGGTGAATGAGAATTCATGCACATTTATTACTGAGAAATTCAATCTTTCAAACAAAAATAACTAAAGTCCTTTCTATATCTTTCATCGCGGAGACCTGTTTGGACATCAAATCTTCCACCATCAACTACCAAAAACTTTGAGACGGAATAAAACTCACTCACGCCTTATGAGGTGTGAGGTAATTTGTCTTTGTAACTTAGCGATCCCATTCTTAATACATATCAATGTATTAAATCAGGAGAAATATAACGAATACCATTATTAAGCAACACTCATACCTCAGTATATTATCACAGCCACACAGAATTGAGTCAAAAATAACTGTAACATCTACATCTACATAAATACCCTACTAGCCGCCTTTCGACGTGTGGCAGAGGGTGTAAACATCGAACGTCCGAGATATTTCTTTAGCTTGTTGTTATGGTGCCTCGATCGCGAAGAATTAGCCCCTAAAAAGACTTGTCCTCGCATCTATTCCTCATATTTTATTCTCATTATTGGATTTCCGAGATTGCAGGGGGTCGCATAATATCAATTACGCCATCTGCGAATGTACTTTCTCTGAATTCATCAAACAGTCGCATCCTAACTTCTAAACTCCTTTCTTTTAAGGATTCCCAACCTGCGTATGACGTAATGATAAGACATAATAATAATAATAACTCGTCTTTATTTATGAGCGAGATTGAGACTAATTAGTCTCTTCTTACATCTAACCCTTAGTCATTTTACATAGAAAGAAAGAGGTATTGGGAGTTGAACTAAAAAGAAGACAATAAAAGAAGGAACTGTAAAAAGGTTTCTCGGGTTTCCAACCAGGTAATTTCTGGAAACATTGCTGTTGCCCAACATTGCCACACCTCATAAGGCATGAGTGAGTTTTATTCAGTCTCAAAGTTTTTGGTAACAGCAATGTTTCCAGAAATTACCTGGTTGGAAACCCGAGAAACCTTTTTGCAAGCAATCCACCAGGAAAGCCTAAGATCAAAAAAAGGAACTAATATATGGGCTTTTAAAAAAAACCTAAGTCTGCACTTAGGAAAAAAATAAAATAAAACCCTGCAGGAAAACACCCACGTGAAGGGGGCGTGAAAAACCTGCGAAACCTACTGACAGTGGCGACTAAAAAAATTTAAAGTATGACATGAGAGGTAAGATTTTTTCTATAACGTTAACAAGAGGTACTCCATGCTTTAGTAATACAACTTAAAAGCACAAATAAACCAGATAAACGTTATCTTACACTAAACCTTGAATTCTCCTGTTGTTTTAAATCAGTTATTGAAGAATTAGAATTTTTGAATAACTCAGTATGGGCTACTAATTCTCTGGCATGATGTTGTCTAACAGCCTACGTAATTTAATTTACGTCTGCGAATCTGAGGAATGTAAAGTGATAATTGGTTCGTAGATAAGGGATTTCGAAGTTCTGATGACTTAAACAATTAACATATAACCTATGACAATGAACTAATCTCAGACAGTCAGCAATTAGATTCGAATAACAGGGAATATAACTTTTCACAAGGTATTTTTATGAAGTAGCAACGTCGAACAGTTTTGGGAGAGATAAAAAGGCTATCTCAACACTGATCAAAGAAACATTGTACCAACGTTTTGCTTTTCGTTGAGCTTTTCGAAGATAAGATGATACATAATTAATCAATCTCAGATGATATGAAGTTAGTACTTCAACCTGCGATTTTTATCTGACGGTTTCAGTATATAAGCAGCAGCTGTCTCTGTTGAGGTCTCATTACTTTGGGAAACACTTCGCGTCAAGAAGTTCCAAGTTTTGTCCAGTAAGTGAGTATGTTAAATCTTTCTGTTTCATTTTACTTCATTGCATAAATTACGTTAGTTCCAAATTCCAGTTTCACAGGAATACTTAAGCACGGTTGATCGATGAATTGAACAGATGCAACGTATTGGAGAAGTGATAGATTTCATATTAACTCACCCGTTAGCGACGATGAAAACTCTGTAGTCCTCTAGTCCAAATCCAAACTTTCTAAAACACATGCTGATTTGACGTTTTCTCTTCGTTTCTTGTTAAACTCTGTAGTTATTCTGTATATTGCTAACTCAAACTCTTTGCTGATCTCCTTAACTCTTAATATTAGAGAGATACTACATGCCTAGGTGAGCTAGGTATATACCTTTTCGTCGGTTCATATGCTCTAATATTTCTTTTTCAATGCCCTTTCTTACTTCTTTCGTTTCTTGGTATCCCATCTCGCCCTTTATAAAAAGTAACATTTTTTGCTTTCATCTTACCCCATGTTACCACACGCATTCTACCTTCAATAACTTAAGTAATCCCTCTCCTCTCAATAATTTGACACACCCATTCCTTCTGTCAAAGAATAATTACTTCAACTGTAGCCCCCTCTTACCCAACTAACTCTACCACTTCCGTGTGACAACTACACTTTTTCCGTTTCCCGCCACACCCGCGTCTCGAAGGTCTCCAATCTTTTGACATCCTTCTCCCTTAAAGTCCACGTTTCACACCTATATAAGTTTCAGTTCTTCCCCATCAACCTTAGCCTGGGGAAAAATTATCTTCAATCGTCTTAGATGGTTGGAGGCTAAGTTGAAAAAGTTGGATTGAAAATGTGAATTTTAAACAGACGTGCATTGATTTTCATTTGTTCCAGAAATGCGTACCGCTCTCCTCTTCGCAATCGTGCTTGTGGTGGTGGCATCTGCCACGGCTGAGGATGGCTGCGGCCTAGTCACTTGTCCTCCATCCATGCCTGGAGTGCACAACGTGATTCCCAATCCTCATGACACATGCTCGTTCTGCTGCTGCCGCACCGGAACCCCAGAATACAAGGAGTGCCCACCACACACAGGGTATGAACATGGATCCAGGAAGTGCATCAAGTCTTCTGAATGCTCCAAGTGAACAGCCGCAAGTACCATGACACCCTATCAAGAGGAGGCGGAGGAGCAGAGGCACCCATGACCATCCTGCAACTGTGACGCTGATATTTCAAACTTCCGTTTCATTTTGAGCCAACAAAAGTTTTAATAAACCTTTGGATTATGAAGTGATAATGAACTCTCTTTTAATTTCCGGTTGAATGGTCGTATCCTGGAAATGGTCTGGAAATCACATGGCATATTTCGAATCCTTATGTAAACTGCATTCTGTAACGAGTTTTGGCATTGAAAATAAAACTGAGAATGTTTCATGAGTCCTAAAATATGTTTCAATTATAAAGAAAAGCTGGGTGAGGAAAGAAACACATGATCAATATTTAGCCATTGTTATGCACTTTTCATGTGCTGGAAGAAATTAGAAAGTATACCTCTACTTGTATCGTGAAGCATCCCTCAGTATCGCTGTCTAATAAGTCAGACAAAGTATGACCTATGAACGATATCAATGACACAGTCGTTAAAATAGGTAAGTAATCATTGAATTGGAAAAGAAATGAGAAGCAAGCCAAAAGTGGGGATGAATGAGAAGACTACGAAAAACCACTAAGTTGAAGAATGAATAAATATATCTACACGGAAATAAGTTACCTTATTATACAGGGGATACCTTTACGAAATTTATTAAGTAATCAAATATCTTCCCAAAACACTTTGTTTGATGTAAATCGGTGCTCACAGATAACCCCGGAAAGAAGTGCGTAGCGCGTTTGCCTTTGGCGAAAGCAATCCCGGGTTCGATTCCCAATGTGCCCATATGTGCGAAATTACCTCAGCTGCCGAAGTTTTTACCCTTTTACTACAATAGACGTAAAAGGAACAGTACCGCATATATACTATCACTGTTTTGGACTTAGAAATAATATCAACTTAGACTATGCGATAATCCAAATATAAAACAAGAAAGATGAACTTCTTTTTATCAATTAACTCGTAGTGCACATTATTGATCGCTTATTTGATTCATTAGAAGAAATTAAGCTCAAGAAAAGTTCCACTTTTACTGCTAAAATTCGGTTTTATTTTTGTTGTTTTTGGAAACTTTTGGTTTCTATTGAGAACTGATTGCAACGAGTTACTCTTTTGCATTTTTTAGAAATAAAAAAATTGATTTAAGAAGATGATTAAGAAGCTATTTCGTTCCCATAGTATTTTCATTGCTAACACAGGAGTTGATACCAAGGACATTTTCTTTATGTATATATGAATTATACCCATTAAGAAATATCGGTAGCAGCTACATGTGTCATTTTAGAATGCTTTCTGTTTAATACAGCAATCACTTCCTTTAAGTTTTCTAATAACTAATTTTCTATTGAGTTGAACAGAACAGGAAAGTAGTTACACTGATCATAATAATTTGCCAACCCAAAGCATGAACTCCTAAATAATTTACGAATTAAAACGAAACGAATTAACGTTTTAATATGAATTAAATGGTTTACTTAGTAAATCTCCACCTTTTTTTGACGCAGTATTCTATTGTTAAATGAAAAATTTACAGGGCACCATCAGCATGAACTATGTCTGCAAGTTTTAGACTGAAGTTGCGTCAAGAGAGGAGAAAGCATTAAATAAGCAGAATAAAATGATGGAAGAATGGGATTCATAGGAAGGGAAATCATAGAGAAATAAATGGAAGTTTTTCACAGTCTTATCGCATATTCCAGTTGAACCATAAATTATTTCCTGAATTTTGGGCATGTGCTGTGATAAAGCGAACAAAAATGCATAATACAAAGCAGATACACCGAAAAGGTTTCTTGCAGTACATCGTTGTACGCTGATCCATAGATATGAAACTGTACTTCTATAATCAATATAATATGACCGTACTTGGTGGAACGCCATTTTAATAAATGACTAAGTTTGCGAATCCTTATTTTAGATTTACTGTAGTTATTGTAACTCTCGGACTGGATCGTTTTAAATCACAAAGAAATTATATGGCTTCGCTATAAAAATGTTAATCATCATGTTCAGGAAGAACATGGTAAATAATGGCTCGAAAGGTAGGGTTTCTAGATGTTCAAGAAAAGTATTAACAGATATAATGGTATTTTTTTCGATGGAAAGAACAAGAGATGTCAAGAAATGCTCAAGTTTGGAGAGAAAGACTAAAAATATCAACGGGATACATTCTCTCAAAACTCTCTTCGTTAAATCAAATCATATGAAGTAATTAATTCATAATCCACTTAATATATATATATCGTCTCTTAAGACATCATCAAGAAGGCTAGTTAAATTTTCCATCATAGGCTATCAAAAGCTTTTGGGATGAGGATGAGGTGTATTGAGGAAGATGAGGAGTAAGTTAGTTTACGTAGCTTGTCTCACAGATTTAGTATGCTAATAAAGAACAAGAAGAATTATATGCGGTATGATGACCCTATGAATAAAAGTCTACCTGCAAAAGCCTACGAGCCTTTTCCAAATAATGTAAAATGTTTCATTAAGAATGCAAGTAAAATAAATAACTTAGACGAGTGATCCTGCCGATAACGGAATGTGAGACGAGTAGCGAATTGCCTGGTAAGGTGTTTTACGGTGGGGATTTCGTGGGCCCCGTGGACGCTACGGTAGCCGTGAAGGTCTGTCAGGATCCATGAAAAATCTTACATAATAAGAAAATCTTGACAAAAGGGTGTTAATGCTCTTTCCCACATCGTGGGTTTTTTCTCCAAAAACCTTCAGTTGAGGAGTTTTTCCCCAAAATCCAAATCTTTGTATTTTTATAAGTATGTATACGTTTATATTAGCAATATTTTATATACTGTATTTATAATTATTCTGTAACTCAAGTTTGAAATATTGTAGAGATATTTTTTATATAGATTTAAGTTAATTTTAGCTGATCATTTTAGTTCTTAATGTAAAATTAGCAGTAATACCATGTAGTATCCCCATAGGTTAGGTGGAAGACCTCGCCGAAAGAAAAAATAATAATAATATTTGCGAATTGTTCTCCGTTGTGGTAGCAATTTTAAACATACTTCTACTATGAGATAACTACGACTGTGGTGACTAAAATCCGACTAAAAAACGAAGCCTAAAAGGAAGTGTAGACAGGAATAGAAGCGAATGAATCAAGACGACTCAGAAAACACTATCAGCAAAAGAATGCAATGCTAAATGAGCATTTCAGAACCCAATATTCCTTCTTCATTAGCTGAAGTGGTATTCAAATAATTCGACATCGATTTGAACGAAGAAAAACGAATTATACTCCTATATAAACTTAACAAGTATATTTTTCATTTGATTTTCCTTAGACATGATAGAAAAGACTGGAAAAAATATTAAAATATTTACACGGATTCGTCTCGGGAAGAAAGGTCCAGACAGAATGTTCTAAATAAAACAGGATCCTCACTTTATGCCTATCAGATAGTTAATTTTTTAAATCTCTAATGTAAAGCGTTCATATTAGGTTCATATTTTTTTTCCAATGCGTAAAGCATTGATAAATCAAGAAATAATTATCGATTGCGCTACCTTCAGATTTAATGGTATCTTTTTCAAAGATGCACTAAATTAATTTAGACCGATAAGAGACGGTAGCTCTCCCTCAACACGATAAATCCGATAACGATTTTAGTAAATATCTCCCGAGGAAGACAAATGTAACCTCCGTCTGCAGATCTGCGATCTCTCGTTACAAATTAAACAATGTGATCGAGATAAACTGAAACATCCCGTGATATGTACGAAAATAGTCTCGAGTGGCAATTAAATAAAAGGAGAGATACGTCTTATCTTTCCTACATATTCATCTCCTCTTGAGATTCTCAAAGGAGAGGAAAAAATTTCGGGATGGTTGATATGATAATACGGTAGGGATGAAGGTACAAAATACTCCTGTAAGATATAAAAGGACAGAGAACTCTGGTATCTTTCACTGAGTCCTGCTGTCGCTACGGAAAAGTCTCTCCGGTTAGACCAACGTTAGCAACATGAGTGAGTATTTCAATAGCAGAAAATCCAATAATTCTTAGCGTAGCAGTCTATTCACAAACGTGTATTATCTAAGAGTATAGATATTCAGTATTAGTAATTTTTATCGATCAATGGATAATATTCATCGACATTTCTAAAAATACGTTGTCTTTCTGAGAACAGTTCGATTGAACCTAATGTTCGCTCTATTACATTCGCTTAGTTTATACTATTCGTTCCGTAAGTCCATGACGGAATAATGTGATTGCAACGTCCTATATACTGTAATATAATATACCAACACCGGTTAGGTGAGTTAGACTCGACAGAAGAGCTATGTTGTTTCTTAAACGTTTTAATCAATTAAAAAAATTTAATTACGAGTAAGCAAACCGTGTACCGAAAGTTGTAAAATAAAAGTAAGTGAAGTTCCACAGAAAATTTGCATTGGTGAAGTGATTCGAGTGCCTGAGGATACGCCCCTCCGAGAGGTGGCTGAGGGGAAACTTTCGCGCAGGTCGTTTTCCACGCGTCTCAAGGTAGTCACAATTAAGTTTAGATTTTTATGTGACTTGGCAACCAGATTTCGCTCTTCGTGACGAATTCTTAGTTTTAAGTAACTCTCTCCGAACTTAACCACCGCGTAATATGGTACTGAACTGTATATCCTTGAATATACTCTCTTTTATTGAGGAAAGTTTTCTTTATTCCTTATGAACAGAGCTGCTCCTGCCTCTCACAATCCTCGTGGTGATCGCCGCATCGGCCTTCGCCAACGATGGCTGCCACAAGGTCACCTGCCCCGCTCAAGTAGAGGGAGCAAAGAACTGGGCACACGCCAACCCTGACGACCCCTGCTCATTCTGCTGCTGCCGCACCGGAGAGCCCAAGTTCAAGCTCTGCCCACCAAAGACCGAATTCAACGCAGCCCAGGCCATTTGCGTCGACTCTTACCGATGCCTCAACAAGATGAGCAAGTTCATGACGCAGCTCCACGACTAAAGGAACTAACAAGTGCCAAGCCTCCCTGCGGACATACAATGACATCAACCATCACTGGAATCAAACTGTTAACCTAATTCCTGCTGTCCGATGTCAATGTACCATTCCACAAATAAATTCTAAAATATTCAAATATCCTTAAAAGTTCATTTCCCAACGACACTTTTCAACGCACATAACCATAAATCTAAGCATATGTAAATTCCGAGAAAAATTAAAATGCAGCTGCCGTCTCAATCTCGACTTATTTAACCAATTTAGATGAGGAGTATTTCGAAAAACTCCACTCGATTCTATATTTCCAATCATTGGGATCAATCATAGGCCTAGGTGACAATTAATTTTTCAATTCCAGTTTTGAAAATGTCACTATATGCACCCTGAAATGTAACAAAAAGCCAGTGAACTCCGAAAACGTCCTTATAAAGTAGATAAAAAATAAAATAGCTTTCATTTTTTTCTAGCGTGACTTTGTCGTAGGTGTACATAACGTAAAGAATTAAAAGATGTATATTTTCATTGTGTAGGTTAAAATAACTTAAATTTGCTTCCATAAATTGAGTATCATTTCAAGAATTACAATAATTAAATTTATAGTATGACTATTATTTGTCTTTTATCAACCGAAGGTAATGCTATTTTAATTTAAAATAAGTCAAACATATTAGTTTAAGAGTAGGTAGAGGAGGGTCGGCGTGATTGAACATGTTATATAAAACAAGAGATGTCGCTAAAACAGAAAAGAGGTCGCTAAAAGAAGGAAAGTCGCTATATTTAGCGAAATAATCGCTCAATTGTCAACTATAACCATGGGATACCCTGGTGGAAAAGAATGAAAATAGCAATAACTATCATCTTTCTCAATAAAGAATTATAATATCATTTAAAATCGAATAAAACATAAAGGGTCCGAGTCCCGGTCCTGTCAGAATTTTTCATATCCGTTTTTTCTTGGGATAAAATATAATGGGTTTATTTTGTAGCAAATGTCGTCCTCAAAGAGCTGTGGATTATTACCACTAAAAATATTTGCTAGCTAAATCGTGAAAGTTCATTATACAGAACCCAGAGGACGGATGGCCCGATGAATATCGTGGTTTCTCGTGTTAGGTCAAAGGTTTACCTCCCACGGTGGTGTAGTGGTTAGCGCGCTAACGATCCAACTCGAGGGTCCTGGGTTTGACTTCCGGCTGATGGGCTATTTCTGGTTAGGGTCGGTTGCGAGTTTGTAAATAATAGTAATTATTAAGATGGATGCAGTTAGGATCGTCTTTTTTCCATTAAAGAAGTAACTATAATGCATTTATGAATTTGAAATAGAAGCTCCGGCATCAGCTACCAAAGTAACCGAGGAAGATTCTCTCCATTTTCAATCATAATTCCAGAGGTAATTTTCAATTAAACCAGACCAGTTAAAGAATCTCCAAGGTTCTTACTGCACTATTGTGGAATGAACTATTAGTGACAACTGTTAATAGGAGCGACGGTTAGTTACCGTTTCTCTAATCTTAGAGTATTATTTTACCATAATTAGATATGAACGCAAAGATAAATGTATTAAGAGATGCCGGTGTGATGCATTTATGAAAATGTATACCTACTTTCTCTATAAAAGAAATTTAATTCAACTCTAAGGATAATTTTTCATATTTCAGGGAAAATTTTTGATTATTTATTTAACGTTTTATCTCTTTGTGAGACGTAATGCTACAAACTACTGTTCAACTTTAGCGGAAGGTTATGTATGATGGATGTATTAAAACCGACATTCCTAATTAAGTCTAGTCTGCTAGATTCTCTAATTCTATGCGTCAAAAAAACGACCAGAAGTAACTATCTGTCTTAGCGATTATTGACCCGTGATGCTTGGAAAATGCGAAGGTATCTAATCAGTGGTGGCATTCAACCTGTTCACTCTGATTCGCTCCAACCTTTTCTGGGAATTTTGCAAGTTCGCCAAACCGTTTTTTAAATCTACAATTTAATTTGTTAAGATTCAAAACAGCCGAATATGGCCAATTACATCCAATCATATAATAATAAAAGCATCAAATAATCGCAAGGAAGCGCAATAGGAGGATAGAAAAATTAAATAAGCACATTAGTAAATAATAATAATATCAACTTGGTTATGCGAAATGCGAGACCACTCACAATTAGCCTTTCACAAGTTAGGTGCACCGCTTTCATTATTTCCAAAATGTTTTCGCTTGGCAGAGTTGGAATGCTGTTGGAATTACCAAGAGGGTTGTGTTTGGTTATATCCTCTGCTTTTAAACTGAGTATTAATACCAATAAACAGTTAATATTCCATATTAACGTGGGAAGGCCAATTAATGTTAGAAACGCTTTTTTCCCTTATCATAGAAACAATGTTTTACGTAGTTCATTTTCGAAAATTAGCTCAAAGTCAAAAATTTAATAGTTTGCAGAAAAATTAGAGGGATCTGGATCCACAATACAGCCTCCTCATTGCTTTTATCAACAAATTCGGTGCCGAATTCCATTTCTTATCTTCACACGAATATAAACTTCTTTTTTTCTTTTTGTCAATTTGAAAAGAAGCAGTCCAATTGAAAGCCACGGAAATCAGATTCAGCAATGATCGCCTCTTTGAGTAAATGTTCCGCCATCGCCCATTAAAGTACGATAAAAAGAGTGATTGCCTCCTTGCCGCGTCTTTTCAATTATCCATTAGTCTAAAAGTACGAGAACGTTTACAGATATTGATAGTCAATTGCCAAAGCGTTACGTTTGAAAACTCAATCTGATAAGCTGATTATGATTTGCTATAAAAGAGGACGATCCGAGGGACTCGAGAGCACAAGCGGTTCTTTTACTCGCATCAGAAGAAAGAGAAACCACTGAAATGGGCGGTAAGTGATTGCTTTAGAAATTTTCATACTACTTATCTCACTTTCCTAATAAGTAACTTTCCTAATTGAATGAATGTAAGAAAACGTACTCTTCATATACTTTTGTTATATAGTTTTGCTTATGATAATTTAAAAGTATTCGAGGTATTAGAGATTCCGAATGACAATCATTTTGGTCACTCCTCACGTAATGCAATGAAAAGTGCTATTTATATCGCCATTGCGCTTCACTCAAGTGGAGATATTAACTTTTGATGATTTACAACCTCAAAATTTGCGATAAATTGAAAATATGCCGGTGACATGTACCTGATGATGATTCGCAAGTGTCGAAATAGGTTGTAATTAAAATTCTTGTAGCGACTTCAAAGTGGTTATTAGTAGTAGTAGCTACAAAATAGTTTTTCCCCCTGATCTATGTCACTTCTTCTTCCTTAAAACTGAAGCGATCTAACATTACACTTTCCGCGCGTTCCTTCTTTCCAGGTCTAACCAAACTCGCAATCCTGTTGTGCTTGGCGGTAGCAGTATATGCGGAGACCAGAGTGATGCCTCCTCTCTGCGACACCCGCTACGTCAGCTGCCCCACCAGCTACATGCCCGGCAACTACCTCACCGCTGATCCACTGAGGCCTTGCGGCTACTGCCAGTGCGTCTGGGGAAGCCCTGTTCAGATGAAGTGCGCCCCTGGCTTGGGATGGAACCAGATGTACTCCCAGTGCGTTCCAAAACCGGGATGCTAAGCCAATCGAAAGAGGATCGGATTTTGGACACGACAGCAAGCAAGCTTCATATTTGGCTCAAATGGCTTCTGTTTCCCTTAGACCGAATTCAAAACCTATTTCGTTCTAATTTTCTCTTACTAACTTTACTGAATTGTAACAGCACTCTTATGCTTGCATTATAATCTGCCTACATGAGAGTCTGACAACAGAATGTCACTGTCTAACGAAATAAACACATAAAACCATAAGAAAGAGATTGTTTATTGTGTTAACGGTAGAGAAATGTTCAACATATAGTGAAACTTGGAGCTTACAGCCTGTGAAGATGTGAATTTTCAATCCTGGTGAGTCTAAACTCAACAAATGTGTCAAGTAAGTAGTTTGGGTGCCGAATGTGCCAATTGATGTCAATGAATCTCTTGTGTATGACAGTAAGGGCCCGATATAATAATTTATACTCAACATAAACTTTACCTGTTGTTCAATTTGGGGCCCAGTATTTTAATTATATGATATTTTAAGTGAAAACTGTAGTTTACCCCCTAAATATATACGATGTATTAGTATGGAGATTAACTAAATCTGGACAAACTTCACATGATACCCCTAAAGTGAACTTTAGTTGAAGTACATTTTAATTATACATTATAATACCAGTTTTGTACTGCATGTACGCTGAATGCAACGCAGGATTTGACAATGATAACTTCATTGCAAACCCTTAGAATTTTCTTTATGGAGTCATGCTCTTTAAACGAATAGCTAACTGGAAAACTGTGCATCTCTTAGGAGCGATATTTAAGCAAGACTTTCATTTTCGCTCTAAGCAAGCAAATTTTTTTACGTCATACCATTGAAAATTATTAGATAGAATGTCTTCCATCAATTTAATGGGATCGTTTAAAAAGGGAAACGCAAATAATTATAATTACATCGCCTTTTCAACCAAGAGTATGCATGACTCGTGAGGAAGGTACACAGAAATCTCTTACAGGTTTTTAAAGCTATTAGAAACAAGAAATGATTAGATTGCTTAATGTGATCAATATTTTAATAAACTACTCTGTTGTATGATGAACCCACTGCCAATAAATTCATTTTCACTACATTAGGAAATGTATTTAATTGATTCTTCCCATCACACAGCTTCAACCGAAAAAGAGACAAGGTTTATTAGATACTAATGTTTCATTCTCAGGAAAACGACGAAATTCTTCTCTAAGGTAATGGAAACTATGGTACCTATGCGAATGAAAATTTGCATCCTCAATGCATGTATCTCACACGAAAAAGGTTGCTGATTTTTTGGAGGGTGTATTTGATTTAGGATGTTGTTTCTTTGAAATAAATAATGTAAGCCAACTTGTCCTATCTATTAGAAATTCCGACAAAAGCTTTATCCATTTTTGACATTGCCTATGTTTCAAAAACTTGGCAAATCGGTTTATCAGTTGGCAAAGATTTATCAAATTGCGTAAATTAGATTTATTTAGAGATAAAAAGATTTGAATCGAACCAAAAACCTACCCTAAAAAGTTGTTTTGCCAAATATATTGGGTTCTTAAAACTGATCCGCTAAGCATAAATAGCTAAGAATAATTATGCAAGCTTTCAGAAGGATATGATTTTAGAATAGTCGGAGCGAAAAATAACGAATCAAACCGGTTAGGCGTTGGCGGAAGGAGTGGAACCGGAACTGAGCGGAAATTTAGTTTTTTCGGTGAACCGGAATGAAAAGTATGACAGTTCAATGCCCTGATAATAACAGACCAAATTTTTTCTATAAAGGATACATTTTCATTCAACTTCAACTAAGGCTTTTGCCGACATTTTCAGAAGAGGAAAGATTACGACCATTCATTCAACTCTATCATAAATATTCCTATATTTTTCCATGAATGAGAGGACCCAGTTTAACGGGAACCCTGGAAAGGGAGAAAGCAAGAGCTAAATCAAAGTTATCCGAATATGTGAAGTGAATGTATTACAAATAAAATTAAAATAATGAGAACATTTAGGTAGAACAGAGTAGGAAGGAATAAGAAAAACCTTGTTGCAGGTCCGCACCGTCCCGTGGGTGCAAGGGGCGCACCACAACCGAGCGGCGGCATCTAAAAGGCGGAAACGTAAGCGTAGCCAACAGTTACTATTACAACATCGTTCATCAGGTGGTTGTGTAGCCACCTGATGAACGAGGTACCAATTCTTTTGGAAAATAATTCAAATAATAATAATAATGCGTTCAAATAATAGTAATGCTACCAGGAAATACATCGCTATACTATTGAAAGTCTAATTCAAGGGAGAATTGATTGCAGGAGCAAATTCCAGGTGCCACCGTATCAAGTAATCAAAAAGTTTCATTACTTTTCTAATCTTCCGAGAGAAAAACAGTTACAAGAATAAGTTCGAATCGCGAGCGATAATCTTTGATTCTCAATTTCAGTTTGGCGTGTTTCTCTCTTAGTGTATTAAGATAATATATTAGTCTCTGATATCAAAGCGGAGTTCATTTGGGAGTTAAGATACGTGCAAGCCATTGTGCGCCAATAAAGAAAAGATGTAATCGTACTTCGTTTTATCTGAGTATTCTCCGCATAATTATATCAACACTTGAGTTTTAGGTGTTCAAGTGCTTAGATAAGATCTACACTTTATGTAGGATACTGTATCCAATCCAATCGCGAGTGTAATCAGAATAAAAAGATCAAAGTTTGGAATGCTGAAAATAGAGTCACGTGATTCGAGAGACACGTGAAAAAGTGATTAAAAAGATTTTCTCAAGTAAATAGGAAACTAGAGAAGGTCTACGGAAAATTTATTGAAACAAAGTTGTTTTCAGTTCCTTTCACTTAATAGTCCGCCATTCAAACCACAAGCTCATTTACAGTTGAGTTGCAAACAATCCATCCATTTGCTTAACAGAAATTCTTTCACTAAAAAATGCTCTATTTATCAATTTCCACAATATTATATGCATGACTAAATATAGATTCAACTGATTGGCGGGTAGCTTTGTGATATTCCATGAGAAATTTGGAGGAAATAACAAGGAACCACTTTTCACAAACGGAGAAATGTTCTGGTGGAATAGCTCAATGGATACAGCAACCGACCAGCAATTGGGAGACCCGAGTTCGAGTCCTGGTCTCGTCAGACTTCTTTCTCGTCCGTTTCTCCTTGGGAATTTTCCTAGGTGCACGCCTTATCGTGCCAAGTCACCTAAACCCTTTTCCTTTCAAGTTAACTTAAATTCAAGTTTATTTTCTAGAGAAAGGATGATGACGGGGAGAAAAGGTTACATATTAAGACAAACAGTATGTGTATATACTGTGTCATTCATCGGAGTGGTAGGAGATAACACAGGGAAAAGACAGGTTAAAAATTTAGGAGGATTCTCGGAATATAAGAGTCCAAACCGTCTAATGAATAACATGGGGATAATACGTCGTTATTTCTATTTAAATATGTAAAATAAGGTCCCACCACATATCACAGGGAACAAATGGATTAGGTAATAAATATTCATAATCACTTTTGTTTAACAATCATACTATTGTGTTCATAATAGTTATGTTCTAATGGAAGCCTATGCAGTCAAAAAAGCCGGCAACATTTTCTGCTCGGTAAACAGAAAATAGATCTGCACATCGACTATTTATACCGATTTTTACCGAAAGAGGGAAAAACGATTACTCACTGCCCTATTACTGCAATCATCAAGGGAAACACAAGTATGGTATTAGTATTGTTTAAAGAGCTTCGACAACTTAGGTCGTTCTGCACATGTGGGACTTTCATAGCGTCTTCTGTGCCCTGGCTTTGTAGTAACAATCATCAAGGGAACAAGGAATAGCATGCAGGAATCTTTCTTGGGTTTCCATCCGGGTAGTTTCTTGGAACAGGTCCGACGTTTCGGCTGCAATCACCGCAGCCATCTTCAGGGGATGAAGTGCCGAGGTTGGAAATCGGTCCAGTATATATAGGGGCTCGGAAAGTCCCTTTCACTCTTTTTTCATTCGTCGCGCTGGTGGTTGGACGTCATTGGCTGTCTGCTCTCGGAGATTTTCCGGAGGATCGGTTGCCATGTCTTGTGGATGGAGTAGCCTCCATCTCTGTTGATGTTATTCTTGGTCATGTTTATTTCAATGGATTCTTTTATGACACGGTCCCAGAATCGCGGTGCTCTACATACGACTTTCGTTTCCTCAAATTTCATATGATGATTCTGGTCGAGGCAGTGTTCAGCAATTGGAAAAGGAATAGCATATTTAAAGCTTTATTACAAAATTCATTTAATGTATTACTCAATTACTTGCCATGACCATGACTTGTAATAAATTCATTCTAAAAGCATCTGAGGTAAGATGTTCTTTTCCTTGTTTCGTTGAATTTTTCATTCGTCGTGGACAATCTGCAATATATCTTTAAGGTGCCATAACACTTGATGAGGTAAATGATTTGCAAAAAAATTAAGCGGGCAATTTATTGAAAATTCACGATATGTAAACAAATATTATACCCAACTCCGCGGTCCGGAGACATACGTGGCCCTTTATAAAATATAAAAACTTTTCTTAGCTATTATAAAACCTCTTTTAATTTGCAATTGATAAAAAGGCGTAAAATGCTCAATTCCAAATACGAAAATGTAGCTAGATACTTCAAAATATACCATAGAAAAATATTTAACCCTAATGATTCATAAGGAAAACTTCACGTAGAAAACCTATATAGTTTATCAGCAACCTCAGAAAAAATTCCGAGTGCTATTGGGCCAATTCGGCAATTATAGGTTTGAGAGAATCTAAACTTTGAGACAGTAACCTCACATCAGGGGGATTAACGACTCTACGAGGATAAAAATATGAAAGAGAAAATCCGCAATTATGTTTCAGTGTCTGAAACATATCCGGTTAGATCCGGTAATGCTGTATCTGTAAATTTTAAAGGCCTCAAAGATGCAACGTTTTTCCGCATCCCACTTTCTATTCATTGGAATAGATAAAACATTCTGATTGCTATGCTTGTCTCCAAGAGAATTTAACATGAAAATTCTCAGACTTGATATCACTAAAATTGATAAGGTTAATTTGATTAGAGCCCTACAAGTAAGTAATATCTTATGTTTAAATTTAATTATCTAACGGAAAATTCCTATTCTATAACTTTGCTGTGCTACATAGCTGATAAAAATCATATTTTCAAGATACGCCTCGTAATAGATAATGGCTACGAAGTAGGAGAAGAATTATTGAGATCGGTTGGTGATTAATTAGAGATTACGATTTTAAAGATTGGAATTACATTAAAATGTTTGGGGAATTGATTTTGAGTTTGAACGTATTATAGTCGAAAAACCTAACCACGAAAAATAGCAAATAAAAATCACGATAAATACTATTTCCAACATCAGAGATAATCAGAACTTTTAAAGTTCATTTTTGTATCCTCCTCGTCAGCGTCTGTTAATTTTAATAAACGGCTGAACCCTTTGCTTTCTGAACCATTATGGGAAATTGAGGAAAAGGAATAATTTTGCAAGTATTCTCACAACTACTCAATCACGAGACATATTTAAGCTCATAGTAATTTATTTTGTAAAACTCGAAGAAGTCATATATTCCCTTCCGTTATATCGGTTTATTTTAACTATAATCATTTTGGATTACGTTACAAGTGAACTAATCGTCCGCAACAGAATTCCAAAATACCTACAGATAATAACACTCCACAAAAGCACAGAAGTCTAATGATATATTTACACATTCTTTCCTAGACTAAATTAACACTGATTGATTGCTCAATCATACCAAAGATAAAGAAATCAAACCACTAATTGAAACCAGGTATAATACTCTGTGGAATAATACCCATAAGTTGGGGTAGCAGATTCCAGGTCAGCAAGAGCGGAACATTATGACGTACAGTGGGTTATAGACAGAGCCCGCTTATTCAATTGTACATCCAAATTAAATAATTGATAATAGATGACAATTCCCTTTATAACCAGAAACATTAATAATGATAAGTAGACGCAACGTCCACTTATCATTATTCTCTGGCTGAAAATCGCTGAGATGTGTAAAATATTAAGCAGTGATATGGTGACAATTAAAGTCATATGACTTTTCCTGTTTCAGCGATGTACGAAATTTTTCCCTTTGTGGGATTTTTCTCAGTTCGTCCGAATGGCGTGTTTAGTTAGCATGAAGGAATCACGGATGAAAACATTTTCAACCACATAACAACCATACCGGGAGGCGTAGAATAGAATGGATTTTTGTATAAGGTTATTTTTCAAAAACCACAAACACATGCAGTCGTGGGAAAATCGCAGAGGTACCAACGATCAACGAACGCAATGATCCATTCCCTAACCGGAAGAGCTTCAGAAACGCGCAGATTTGATAATGATAGGCAGATACAAAATTTTTCAAACTAAAAATTGCAAAGGTGTGTAAAAACGTAAGTGAATTGACGAGGTAAAAATTAAAGTTATATTCTTTCTTTCTATTAAACCAAAATTTAAATTTATATTTCATCATACTCTGTCCTTACTGATAAGAGGAGCATGGAATCAGCTTCCGCCATGTTCATTAAATCAGGTACATCTTGAATTCTCCTCCGATAAAAATGATTGGGAAAAAAAATTGGCAATCATCCTGATACGGCTTATCTCACACCCCAAAGACGACGACCTATAGAAGGCGGTTCGTGGACGAGTACTTGAGACGAAACAAAAAATAATGAAAATACTCGACCGGCGATGAATAAAGATTAACTCCCATCAGAGATTCTGCACTCAGATAATTATCTTCCGATGGATATAAAAGACAGGTAGTGCTGGAAATCGTTCACATTCACCTCGAGTAGCTACAGCCAACTCAAAATGGGAGGTAAGTCACCATTGCTTTCCATTATTTTATTTCCAACTACTCTCTGAAATATCAACCATCCAGACCGCGCTGAATCGAAAGCCCAAGATTAATATCGTTAGGGAAATATAAATAATTTGTCGGAATAGTGGAAAATAACTCAGCATTTTGAGACAGTTTAAAATTTACTTGAATTAATTACAGGGTCTCTATTAAGTTAATATTCTCCGTGTCACTAAAATTCAGCATCTCTCCTCAATTCTTAATAGAACCTGGAAAATTGGTGTGTCATTCAAAGGGCGGTTCAAATACATTATAAGAAATTGTCATCGTCATTATGATGGAATCGTTTGTAATATTTGATTGGTGCTAGTTTATGCGAAGTTTCTATAAAATTAAAATTCGTTTCCAAAATGGCGTTTTGGTGCTTTGGATAGTTTCTTAACAGATAAATAAACGGAGTTTCCAAATCATACATAAAATTTCTCTCGGCAGAAATCATCTCTTTAGTCTATATTTACACGCGTACTCAATGTTCCAAATTAAAGGAGGATTAACAAGTGTGAAAAATAACAAACTTAGTAGGTTTTACAACCTACTAAGTTACCTTCCTTTCCTTTAACCTTAAAGGAGGATATTTAGTCTACTAAAATTTTCGCTAATCCACCGTCAATGGAAATTGACCGAGGGACTAATTGTGTTGAAAAGAAACATACCCTTAGGATATATCGATGCATTTATGAAGGATGATTGTTAATCAACAACTAGATAAACTTGAATTTCATATTCACTATTTATATTAATCAGTGCATGATAATTGATTTCACTGTATATTCAATGATTCCTTCCTAAAATAGGCTAGATGAAGAGAATAGATCGGCACAATGGTTGCTTTGAAAATAAATTTTTCGTAAGGAGAAGAGTGCGCTGTTTCTCCAAGTGTAGGTTCTGTCTTAGGATAAGGTAAAAAAACTTTACAGTGATGCATGAGATTCAACGAGAATTGTATTAGTAATCTTATGCAAAATACGTTACATATCATATTACGTAAATGTTTTGACTTCCCAATATTTTATCTATTTAAATAAACGTTACACCCGAGTTCATGAGACGGAATCTTTTCGAGACAGATGATTATGAAATGTAGTTTCAAGAAAGGGCAGGAATTTGTATTAAATTCTCTGATTAAGATATTCTATTCCAATATCGTAGAGACGAGTTACACGTGTAATATCAGTGTATACATTTTTAGGGTAGGTTTTTAAATGAAATTTCTGCCGCGTAACATCATTCTTTTTTTCGTTTGAAAAACATTCCAATTATGTGGAATTCGCCACCAATTTGCTGATTTGTGTAAATGTTTATCAGTAAGTGTCTTTTCACTATCTCATTCGTCCTAAATGTGTGACTTAAAGTTTGTTAAACCTCGGTTAAGTTTGTATATAGTAGTTTCTAAAGACTAGCCCAATTGAATAGAACTAATCGCAGTGACTGAAGTCGCTAATTTAGTTAAGGGTCAAAATTGTACTTTAAAAGGTACTACACTGGCAGTTTTAGCGCATCCCAGAAACGCATACTTATTTAAAGTTGTCTCAGATATGATGCAGATATGTTTATCGAGATCTCTGTTTCTTAGTAGTAGTATTCTTAAAAGTGCTTCGACAGCTTAGGTCATTTCGCACGTAGGCCCCCACCGGGAATCGAACCCGGAACCGCTTTCACTAAAGCCGAACGCGCTGCCCACTTGGCTATCGGGAGCCCTCTCTGATTCTTGTCTATTAGGCTAAGTACTACCATCGAAAAAAGTAGGAATCACTGATATCCCTTGATTGTGCAGGGCGTCGAATTAAATGATTTAATCTGCAGTGAAAGAAGCGGGATTGGCGTCCGATACTACTTGCTGAAACGTATGTGAAAGCTAAGATTCGACTAATTTCTTTCAGGAATGAAGTACATCGTTCTCCTTGCCCTCGCGGTGGCAGCAACAAATGCATTCTACACAGATGGCTGCACAAAGCGCTGTCCCCTTTGCCTGTTAGGGACTGAATTCAACGAGCCTATCCCCAACGATGTCTGCTCCTTCTGTCATTGCGACGCTGAGGCGAATCAGTCGGTCCAACGATGCCCCTGGAAAACGGAGTGGAGCGATTCTGCCTACGCCTGTGTGCCATCAACCAGGTGCGGAAGTGACATCGACCCCAGATGCGACACCGAGGATGCAAAATACTGCCAGCCATGTTATCATGACATGGGTATCAAATACCCTTCCACTGACCCTTGCGGCTACTGCACGTGCAAGGACGACCAGGGCGGCGTGGAGTACCACGACTGCCCCCCAGGCACCGGATGGGTCAATGGCGAATGCGCCCCAACAGATAGCTGCTGCAACCCTAACGAATGCGCACACGTCGAATGTCCACCTTGCTACCACGGAATGGGCATCAGATTCCCAGATCCCTACGACAGTTGCAAGTTTTGCTGTTGCGAAGCAATCAGTCCCAACTCCACGACTGAGTGGGGCGTCGTGAAAGAATGCCCGGATCACATGATATTCAGCGTGTCAGATAACCAATGCGTCTGGACCGACAACCGAGTATGCAACAAGAGGGACCCATGCCCCACGACACCCGTTACTTCCCCGATTCCAACAATCCCAACCTGCCCACCACCACCAAAACCTTGCGACGTCACATGCCCTCGGGAGCACTATGGAGAAAACTGGCTGATGCCAAACCCCATCGACCAATGTTCGTTCTGCTGCTGCAAACCTGATGGATCCGGCATGGAGATTCCCCATCTTAAGAGCTGCATGGAAGCCGATCAGTTCTTCGACCCAACGGACAAGAGATGCAAGAAGAGTCCTAATGGCGAATGCCCCGCTGCACCTCTACCACCCCCACCAACCCACTGCCGTAACCCAGGCGATAGAGACGGATGCAATCTCGTAATAGATATGTGCAAGTACGATGCTGACGGACACCTTCCAAACCCTTATGAGGACGCTTCCTTCTGTCAGTGCGACTTCGACAGGATCCACTGGATGCCATGCGCCGGTGGGACCACGAGGTACGACGACGCATCTGGAGCATGTGTCTAATCACCACCATCACACAAACGGAACTTCTTCAACGTCCACGCTTGCTTGTTTTGGAACCAAAACCGATAAGAACTCAACCTATGAAACCTGCTTGTACTGAAGCCGAAATTCCAAAACAGAAATAAAGTATTGAACCATGAATTCTCCATGCATATTTATCGAATGCTTCCTAATATCACCCCTTTCCCTTTCTAAATCCCTCTTTGACGACTTACATGCTCTTGCAGCACAATATTCTCCAACACTTTTCTTACCTCGCAAACATCTTTCGTCACGGACACATCCACACATCTATAAACACATCTATAAAACTTGCATTCAGTTTTATTAACTAAACAACAAACATTTCTCTTCTGCAGCCCATTCATCACCCCTTTGTCGATTTTTCTCTTCCTTTATTGCCATTTAATATACGTAAAGCAGGAACTTATGTTACAAAATATAAAACGAATGGGTAACCTTGTTGGGTACCTTCATATCTATTGATGATTTCTTCTAGTTAAGCGCCTGCCTGCAAGGAAGATAGTAACTTCTTCTGCAAAATAATTCGCGGTCAATTTAGTAAGCCAAGCAGACCACCCTTTGTAAGCTCTCAAGATAATTGTAAGACTTTTTGTAAGTTACACAAGATGTTTTATTACGACCGGACCGGAGCCATTGACAGTCATCATCAGGTACATATTACCAAGAGCACTGCATATTTAAAGGAAGGAGGGAGGGAAAAGAGAAAGAGGGGTTAAGAGGAAGGAGGATGATGTGTTTGGGCGCGGAAAAAGGATTCCGGACGGAAGAGAAAGGATGGGGAAAAGGTTTGTTTTTACTAGTTGCCATGGCTTTACACGACGTACAGCCTTTCCATATCAATTTCATTTATGTAGAAAATATGTTATCATAATCATGTTGACGCATACCCTCCGACTACTTTAAACTTGATGTCAGCAGTTAGTGCCGGTAAACGGATTTTAGCAATGCAATAGGTATAAATAATTACCGTAGGAAGTATTACATTTACTGATACAATTAATAAAATGGAGATTAAATATCAAAGTTCCCCCCAAAGCGCCCTCATCCCGATGTACATTACAATTTTCTTCAAATTTTAACACTATTCATGCCAATTTTCAGCGTTCGTATCGCATTTTTCTAGTCAGAAATCCGGCCTGTTATTCACATTGGGTGACTTAAAGGTAATTGTAAAATACCTTTTGCATTGAATTTGCCAGAAGTGACAGAAGTGGCATCAGCTCTTTAGGATACGAGGCCGATGGTTGGCACTGACCCTTGAGATAATAATGACCCTTGAGATTTTCATAGTTGTCCTTGATCATCACTTGTTCTGTGAAAGTAAAACAAGATGAATTTTAGTTAAAAGCATAAAGATACATTACGAGCTTTTTCGTGTTTACATGAGTGCTAAACTTGCAAAATATCAAATTTTTATCTACTTGGTGAAAACTGTAACTTAAGCATACAGCAGGGCGTACTTATGGCCTTGAAAACCTTACTAGTTTTTCAGAATTGTCATCGGTTCAGAGCTTTTAGACGAATTGAATGAAATTTTAATTCCGGGAAGCAATGAGTGCGATCTCCTAGCGGCATAGAAAAGGCGTTACGAGGAGTTAATCATTAAAACAGACAGTTAATTGTGATCGATCTTTTCGCAAAAGCATTAGAAAAGCTGACAGCTTAGATTAGGATGTTGGTGTTGATACCCTGCAGGAAACCTACCCAAGACCATCTTGGTTCTACGAAAGCTTTCTTAAAATAATGAGAGGGCGGTAATTAATTAATTTATATATTAAATACACATCAACATACAGCAAGGTGCCAATAACAGCTGCCTTGCAGGCAATGGATGCATTAGTGCTCAGAATTCGAATAAATAATTTTTATATATTTTCAGGATGGATTGTTTTAAGAGTATACATTTCATCTAACCATAGCTGTTCTTTATAATTTTCCTTACTTAAAGAAATAAATAATAAATATTTATAGATAAATGGAGTTCCATTAATATCGTTTCTTTTTTTGTTAAACGTCTGTAACAACAACAGTGTTGTTTACAACAACGTAGATACTTATGAATGTTTACGTGAAAGGAAGGGGATTGGTAAAAGTGTGTCACTTGAAATTGTATCAGTTTAAAAGAATTGAAAATGAAATTGTATGAGTTCATGTAAGAGGTTCTCTGTGCTCTGTATTAACTAACTTAATGGAACTAAACTATAACTATATTAAATTCCGTCATACTTGACGAGGGCGTTTACTAGCAGTGAGTAAATAAAATCCACAAATCAAGCAAATAATTAAGTAAAGTAATTAATTAGCAAAGTAAGTAATTACCAAGTAGTTAAGTAGGTAAGTAATTAATTAGTAAGGTATACATTATAAAGCACAATTGCAAAATTATATGGATCAATCTTGAACATTATTTAGGATTGATTTAAGAGGGAGATTAAATGAATCAAAGTTTTATCGGAAGAAAAGGAAGTCATTCTGAAAAAGAGTGACCTTTTAATTATTGAAAGACGGGGAGTAGAGAGAAGGTTTCAGATAGGCAAATTGTTTCCGTTGGAGCCCGGAAATGGAAATGAGGGAGTAGGAATGGAGAGTCGACCTTGTTGTTGATATTTATTATGTAGCACAGCAATGTTGGAGAAAGAATGAGAAGTTTGAATAGATATAATTCTAAGATGATTTAAAAGATGAGACTTTGACATATTCCTGTGAGACGGTACTCGACAACACACTCTTTTTAAAAAGAAAGTTAAGATTCGATTGAGAGTGGAGAGGTTAGATTCCGAAAACATGGCCCATACAGGAGAGCAATAAGTAAGAAGTGAAAGAATGCAACTTAAGAAATAGGTGCGGAGGGTAACTCGATCCCTGATGTCAGTTAACCTATAGAGCATCCCTAGTCGAGGCATCGGTCTTTTTTTTTTACATAAGTTATATGTTCCGAGAAGTTTAGTTTTACATTAATGATCACCCCCAAGTCTTTATGAGAAGTAACTGTGGGAATACATCTGTCATAATTGAGGTTGTCTTCATAAATTTCTTTCCTTTTCAATGCCATTGTCATAACACGATTCTTTTCGGGGTTTAGGTTCAATTTCCAAGTATAAGGTCATTCTGTAACTGCGTTAATGGAATCTTGTAGATCGGAACAATCTTTTACGGTGGTGACCATTTTACGAGCTTTGCAATCATCGGCAAATAGTGATAGTTTACTTAAATCCCAAATAATTTAGGGGAGACCCTCGATAAACGATGAAAATAGGTGGAGTACAGATATGTGTCGAAAGGACTTCACTGAGGTTCTATCCCCGGATTTGAAAAGAGAAAGGACATTTTCCACTTTCCAAATCAAAGGGAAGTCACCGGATGAAAACGACTATTAAAAAGAATAGCTAATGGATGTCAAAAAGTAGTGTAGATTTTTTTAAGAAGGCTCGTCAGACAAGATCAGAACCAAGGATTCTAATTGGGGAAATTTATTTAGAAGTTGGAAGCATTTCTCAGCAGTTGTAGCTGTAGATGGAGAATACGGACAGACAAATCTCACTTGAAGAAATTTTAATTCGTAGGCGGTGAAAAGACCGACTGAAAATAATCGTTAAATAAGAAGGATATGTTGGAACCCGAAGCTGTCTTTCGATCGAGCTGAAGTTTCTCTGGAACGTGGGAATTCTTATCTTTTAATTTATATTTAAATCACTGTTAAGAGTAATAAATAACATGTGTTTTTACAGCAAAAGAATCGTCTCCATAGATAAGATTATTCGAAAAACATGAAATATATCTTTCCTGAAACGAGAGACCGATAAAATTTTCTCAAAAACAGATTTGCTATTTGATTAAAAGACGAGACCAATGACAAATAGAGGAGGAACTTTGATCTCAATAGCGAATTTAAGTCACGCGTTAAATGGAGATATGTGAGTTTAATTATTCGATAAGCAACTGAGCAATATTCAGGAGTCAATTTCTTTGAATATCAGAAGAAAATTTGGTGGAGAAGTAAAATTAACTCCTCCGATTATAAACGGCAATGCAACAGTAAATGTAACAAAAATATTTGGAAAACACCATGTTATTCTGGACTCGAACTTACCATTTTGGTGTTGGTAGGCTATCACGCTAGCCATCTATGTGATAGCTACTTGGTTAGATTTGAAAACGTATTCATAGTATATAAGTTGCGGTGTAAATATCCTGTACCACTTTCATTCTATATAATCAGATACAAACTCCTCAGTTCAATCTTTCCACGTTCGAAGGTGTGGTAATGCCAATATGAAATAGCCCTTTAATTGACCCCTGAAATTTTCACAGAATTAATTACAGCTTTCAGTTTTATGTACATTTTTTTCAGTTTCGGTATTTGGTTCGGTTCCAGTTCGTAGCCATCCCCGAAAGGTAGCACCTGGAGTTTCTCATAAATAAAAATCTCTTTTACATCAGCGGATATTTTTTGCATAACATATCGTAGTTTATTTGGATTCTACGAAAATGGAAAGAAATTTTTGTTCTACCCGTTGAGGCTTCTTTTTTATAATTTTAATCTAGACTGAAACCATAAGACATATTTAAAAAAATTAATCTTCTCTAGCGAGATATGGCGAAATTCCGTTATAAATGAAATAATACATACAACTTGCACTTTTCGAGAAATATACTTTGGCTTAGCAACCACTGGTTTCGAACTTTAAATTCATCTTCAGGCTTAGGAATGCATTCACACACACCATTGGTTGCTAAGCCAAAATATATTTGTGGAAAAGTACAGGTTGTATTTATTATTTCATACATATTTTTTAGAAACCCGCGAAGTTGATAAGTGGATAAGCACTGAGAGAATAAGAATGGAGAATCAGAAATCGAACTTACTTTCCGCTGATAATTGGGAATCAGAGATACAGCCTTCTATGTCACACACAAGGTATTTAGGTGCGGAAAGCCCCCAGTAATATAGTTACTCTGCCGAATCGATGAATGGGATGAGATGATAGGCTACAAATCCCTATTCATTCAGCGGTATCATAGTTCCATCCGAAGATTTTAGTAAACGTATTTTGCATCTAAGGCCAAAATCCTAGAATACCATAATATAAATACCATCGTATAATAAACAACAAAATAACATAATATAATAATGGGCATTCCACGAAATACGGTCGTCTAATATCCATTCACCCAAATTATATATTTTTCATCAAAAGATGAGCAGATACAGCTAAGTTCTGGATTTTCATATGGCATACGCTTTTCGTCGTGATTTTTATCCTCTCTGCGATTAATGATGTAATATTGCTGCTAAATATAATGCTATAACCTTAAAAACTTCAAAAAATAGGGCAAAACTGCGTAGTTCAACTGCTTCTTTATAATACTTGCGTGTTCGTGTGGGTAGATTTCTCATAATACTAGGAAGGACTAATTCGAAAAATCAATTGTTAGAAAACGTAATGGGTCATAGAGGCAGCCCCAATATCAAAATTCCCCCCAAAGCGCCCTCATCCCGATGTACATTACAATTTTCTTCAAATTTTAACATTATTCATGCCAATTTTCAGCGTTCGTACCGCATTTTTCTAGTCAGAAATCCGGCCTGTTATTCACATGGGTGACTTAAAGGTAATCATTATGTATTTTTTATTTGTCAAATACAGAAATTCACATAGTTGTCTAAATTAGGAAACAAACCAGTTTTATCCAATATCTTCCAAGAGGAATGAGTAAGAAAACAATTTACGATTTTACGCGACTTTATTGGGGGTGAGGATTGATACTGTAAACTCTCCCACTACATCTATAATTAAGCCTGAGATTCTGATCGAATTTCAGAAATTAATTTCCATTCTGATACTATAGTATTCTGCTACTCTATTGACACATAAAAATTAATGGTAGCAACCGATTTCAATAATATTAGAATCACATACGCCGTTGAAACGTATCAAACGAAAAGGTAACGTAGAGGGTGCTTACTCGTGCAACGTAGACTCGCGTTCTCCTAGCTCCGCATCTATTATGCAAATTGCTGCCGAGGAGATGACTATTTTTAACTCATAGATATTGTATCAGCTTTTCTTGCTTCCCAAAATTTAACGGCATCGATATTAAGAAAAGCATCTCCTCGACGCAATAGCGAGGGAAATGAATGGAAGATCATTTTTCACGATGAAAAGAGAACATTTTAATCGCATTCTGATCATGGGCAACGACAACTTCTTCGTTTTTGTTTATTCTAGGAATAGGGAAGGTTTCCGTGGCTGCGGTTTACATTCAAATATTCGTAACCTCCTCGATGACGTAGCCATGAATAGGAACTCTAAAACCATCCGGAGAGAAAGTTCTGGGATCAGGTTTACGGAACTAAATAATCAACAAAAGGTAAGACACGATAACAAAAAAAAACTGATAGAAAATTTATAGAATAAAAAACACCTATTATAGATTTGTCTAGCATTTATTTTTTCAAGGCTTCATAGGATCTGTGAAGGAATTAGCGCTTGCATCTCGAAGATATGAAAGATGATACATTGAAGAAAACAGAAGTGGATGTATGACGGCTTCACAAAGTCAGGACTTTAAGATGATCGTGGTGTCCAAGTAAATGCTCGACTCCTCCGTTGATCAGCTTAGCATCCCGGTTTTGGAATGCACTGGGAGTACATCTGGTTCCATCCCAAGCCAGGGGCGCATGGCATCTGAACAGGGCTTCCCCAGATGCACTGGCAGTACCCGCAAGGCCTCAGTGGATCAGCGGTGAGGTAGTTGCCGGGCATGTAGCTGGTGGGGCAGCTGACGTAGCGGGTGTCGCAGAGAGGAGGCATAGACTTGGGTGCGGCATAAGCCATGGCTACCAGGAGCAGCAAGATCAAAACTTTTTCTGTGGGAGAGGAAAAACCGTTATAATCGGAAACAGTCATATAACATTTGGAAAAGAATGCATAACTTTAACAGCAGAAGATATTATTACTATTATAGCAGTAGTTGAACATTGTTTTCGGGTTAAAGTATAGATAGAAAATGCCTCAGAGGATTTTAGTAAGTATATTTTAACGGATATATCATAACGACAGCCATGAACTAGATTATACATTGAAAATTTCTGTTTATTCCGGCCCAAGAGACAAATTAAGATGATTCCATCCATCAAGGTATAGTACAGGGAATGATTGGAAGCATAAGAAGGAGGAAATTAAACTGAGAGAGGCACCGGAGAAGATTATGCACGGTTTGTTGATTTCAAATCGCGGCATGAAAATATCAGCAAACGAATTAGCTTATCAGTTGAAAAAGGAGTTTTAAGGTGATGTGCAAAGCCTACTAGGTGAAATTTTCAATCAGTCCTTATAATGTACAATATTGCAGTTAACACCGTTAAAGATGAATTATCAAAATACTAGTCTAGATAATATAGCAATGATACTTACGGGCCATTGCTGTTGAGAGGGCTGCGAAGAATTTGCTCTTCTGCAAAGGAGACTCCTTACGAAAAGAAGGGAAATGGGACGAGGCAATGCGACCATCCCCTTTTATACCAAATTAAGACGTTGGTTATCTCGAAAAGCGGTCGATGTTCTTGATAAAAGAAGTGCTTTTTATCTCGAAGGAGCCAATGAGGTGAACAAATCTTTCCCGTGTCCCTTTGTTCCTCTGCTAAGGCAATTAAAAAGTTTTCAAAGATTATAACACCATTATGCACTCGACTTTTTCTATCACAAATACATTAATTCGGTTCAGATGTACCGCTTTACTTGCAATAACGCAAACTCCTTTCGCAGTTTCGACTTTTCCATTATACCCTTTAATAGAAAGTAATGCTAATTAATGTAGGTGATTAAGTTAATGGTATATCAACTTGGGTAATTATGTGTAATTGAAATAATCTTAATTTGGCAGTTACCAGATGCTTTACCAGTTCTTCTGATCTTCTTCTTACTTCAGTGAGTCTTATGACACACCATTTGATCTTCTCTGTTTCATTCAGTAGTTCCAGGAGTCGATCTTCACTCTTCACTTTGGAGAACTTAATATTAATAGTTGTTTCAAACGGTATTAGCGCAATTAATTAACAGTACTAACCTGTATAAGTGAACACTGCATGAAAAGTTATATCCGTGCGACTCTTTGTTAACACTCTAAAGCAGCCATTATTCTAAGATTCGTATGAAAAATACGATATACAAAACACTGGGACAAATATACGGCGACATAGGAGTGTTTCTTAATCAACCCGATTTTCCAAACGACATTTATATGTTGCTTGTTTACAATCAAAATGACGTAGAAATATTATGCAAGAACGAAATTTTAACGCAAACGGAGTTTTAAAGATGCGAGGTTATCTAAATCTCAGGAACTGAATATTGTATTACATCGAAATCGGGTAAGTAATTTTCCGGAATTCTGCTAATAGTCTTAACTTAAGATTCTACCTACATCTATATGAATATCCTACAAGCCACCTTTCGCCATGTGGCAATCAGTAACCCTGATTAGCATTTCAAAGAATTAGGGAATAAAAAGGTTATAAATTCAGTTGTGAAAGATTTACGATTCAATTTTCGTTGCCTTCCATCATGTTTCACGGGGATGCTATCCAGTCACAGCTGTTGATACCAATCTCAGTTCGCTATTTTATAAAAAGACGCTTTGAAGTGAATAGTGGAGTTAACGATTAGAAGATGAAAGTATTTTTTCTTACTAATTTTAAGACTAAATTGAAAAATAAAAAAATGTTTATGAATGCTGATATAATAATTATAACTGACAAAATATCCCTTCATACATTTAAATATGAGCAATTTAGCTCGAAATATATCAAGTATCAATCAAACCATCTACCGGCTACAAACATACAAAATTGTAGACTTACAAATTACGTTTTCTGGCTTAGTAGGACCAGAGTATACAATTACAGATATATTTTTAAATAAGTTAAAACATGCTCAATTAAACACCGTCATGCATGATGAGGAAGTTTACCACTTTTATAATAATTTACGTTGTTTCCATTCACCGGCGATGTGTAATTTCATTTGTTGGAGATCAGCAGATGTGGAAAGGAAGGACATTTCAAATGAAAATTTCATTTAGATTCTCCGAAGGATCAATTCGCATCACGGTGCAGACACATCGGCTGCTTTAAACGACGTTGCCATTCAAGTTCAGTCCTTGTAATTATTTTGGTGGCTGCAACATCACGCCATGAAGTGTTGCGATAATTTGACCGGCAATGTACAGCTCCTTACATTAAAATCGCACAGCGTAATGCGTCGTGCATAAGATTAATGGAAAATTAACTCAGAGGTTAACCTTTTCCACTACTTTGCTCAGTTACCCGTGACAACAGTAAATTGTATGACTACGGTCATAGATGGTTCCCTTTGGCCTTCAATCCTGATTTCGCAGGCTTCTTTCGGGAGGCTTGTAGAAACCGAGATAATGGTTTGACGGAAATGTTTGGTCTACCAGATATAATAGTTGTTTTAATGATATGATGATATTTTGAAGGAGCAGTGGATGAAAGTTAAAAATTTTAATTTTCTACATTCGTTATCGCGTGACCCAATATTCTACCCATTTCTGAAATGTCCACGTCCATCATGCGTAACGATTACAACTCTCATGTAAAATGCTGATGGTTCATGATATTATGGTTGACCATGATGGTTTATGATACTAAGGAAAGGAATTTAGATTCCGACTAGGACAATTTAGGTTGTCGTCTATAATTACCTTCCTCCTCTAACAGAATACACTCTTCACATCGGAGTAATTTATATTTGCCTTAAGTCTATCCCTAACGAAACTCAATACTAAAGTAATGTAAATACTTGTGCCATGTAGTCAACTGTTCGCGACGGCAATATCTGCTAGTTTTCGAATACCACGAAATGAATCCTCAAAGTTCACGAATTAATTCCGTTGAATTCGTTGATTATTGGTGTCGCGGAATAAGCTTTAAAATTCTTGAAAATACTTCAGCTCCCGTTTGTCTTCAAATGGGAATTCCGTCTGCCTAAATATGGCTTATGGGGTACATTTATTCTCTAATTTTATAAACAAGAGAGTAACAATTTTCTTTTCTGTAGAGGTGTTAACACCTGATTTTTATAATTGCGATTGAAAAAATTGCTTGTGATCCCTTTTGGTCGTTTTAGACATTAACGATAACAAAAGCATAGATCACATCCTTGCACTTAGAGAAAGAAATAAAAAGTCTGCCGTAGCCGGGACGCGAACCCGGATCTCCTAATAGCTGACCGGTTGCTCTCTTTTTCCTAGATAATTCTACGGAAGACTTTTTCATTCTCAAAACCCTATTCTTTAGACATCAACTCTTTTGTAAAGAATCTACAAAAGATTTAATTTAATAGCTCTTATTTTTGCCCAGTAGCTGCCGAGGGAACCGTTATCTAGCAAGATAAACCGTTTCGATGTTTTCCTTCTTTGATTAATGTCCCTCATCAGTATCGGAAAATGTCCGAAAGAATTTAATTCTCCAATTTATCTCATTTAATCGTTATATCTTTACTCGGTACTACATGGTACTTGAAGTTTCAAATAAAGGACGATGATAAAAGCTTTGATTTCCCGAAGCAGGAGATGGATTGGGAGATTCGACGGTGAGATAATGATCATGCGAGGAACCAGTCACAAACACTAATTTACTTGTACCTATATGAGTTATCAATTTCAGCAGAAACGGTGTCAAATATACTGAAATCGATGATAAAAAGATACTTACAAACTTCACGATTCATGTTCACCTAAAATTTTCAGAATCTCTTTATAGCAAATTTCAAATTTTCAGTTGATACTGACAAGTACTTCCTCCCCCCTTAGCAAATTCCCAGATCCACCCTTGATGACAGGTATGGGTCCCGATTTGCAAAGTGAGTAACACGTTCGTATTTGGTGAAAGCTGTCCCAGGTTCGATTTCCGATGAGGACCCATATCGGAAAAGTTACCTCAGCTGTTGAAGCATTCTGAAAATATTCTATTACACTAAATGACAAATGAAATACATATTTTCCTCCATTCTGCTATAAAACACCAATGAAAGAGAATAGATCAATAAGATTTTACACATCTAATTTTATACGTGTATACATATTCATACGCAATGATACTCATTGANAAAATGCAGCACCCACCTTGCGCAGAGCTTTCACATCTCCAATTCTTTGTGCAAGATGTTTCGCACCCTTTCTTCCGATATCACCACGGCTTCAGCTATCTCACTCACCTATCGTCCAACACGATATCGTGCACCTTTTCGATGGTTTCCGGTCTGGCTGCGGTTTTTGGCTGTCCTTCACGTGGGTTATCTTCGAGGGATGTGCAACCACATTTAAATTCAGCTGCCCTCTTCTTAACGGTTGACATTGAAGGAGCAGAGTCCCCGTACATTTTTGTCAACCTCAGATGAATTTCCTTAGGGTCTCATCCATCCAAAACGAAGAATTTTATGACCGCACGATATTCAAGTTTATCCATTTTAATGAAAAACGCGAAAGGCGTTTACTGCAACAATACGTGTAAACAAACTACTTAAGAGAACAAGTTCAAACTTGTCTTACGAACTAATGACACGTACGCCCAGGCAGGGATCATAAATTTTCGCTGATTGGAACGCCATCTCTGTGTCAGGCCGTGAACTTTTCACCATTCCCATTCCCTCGTGTGTGTGTGTGGGTATGTGTATATATATAAGTATAAGATCTATTGGATAGTAGTCCTATTGGTGATTTCTGCTTTTCACTCCGAAACTTGAACACAGGTACGAAGGTATAAGAAGATAAAAATATATGGATATCTTTTCAATAAGGATGGTGCGTAAAACTTCATTCAAACCTAGCTTTTTCTCATGATCCCTATATTTTCTTCGGCTGAACCAATAATTGTCTTATTTTTTCATATAAAATGTGCAAAACGTTCCATATATATACATAAGTATATGATCCATTGGATAGTAGTCCTATTGGTGATTTCTGCTTTTCACTCCGAACCTTGAACACAGGTACAAAGGTATAAGAAGATGAAAATATATGGATATCTTTTTAATAGAACTTATCTCAAATTCACTTACAGAAGGAGGAAGCTTATAAAAAAGTTGTGTGATGAACGTCTTTGATTAGAAGATTTCAATGAAGGGGAAGGTGATAAAAATCCGGCGAACTTATATAAAACGCCGAGACTGAATTCATGAGATCTCTTTAAGGGAAGCACACTCCGGCAAGAGGCAAACATCAGGTTAGTTTTCATGTTTTTAAGTATACGTAAGAACCTATAAATAAACTTGATCTGAATGGGAGAAGCTGTTTATAGTTAACATAGTTTACTGATATATTTAGCGCTAAAAAGAAATATTCTTTGCATAAGAATACATTTCTTGCGTCATAATTAATTCATTTGAGATATTGCTATACATTTTAAACTCATAGACACAGCGAATTGTAAATATCGCATTCCGACAGAATGACTGCAGGATTATTTCTGAGCCAGAAGAGTCTCAACTGAGTCTTTTATAAGTAGCAGTTACATTAAAATCTTGCCTTAAGTTAATATATAAAGCGGTAAGTGTATAGTAAATTGTATTTCAGCCTCCATTTTTTTGATTTTATTACCTCTCTCTGACAATTCCGGACCACTCATATCGTACAGAAGGCCAAAAGCTACGGGGCCTTGTGTTCCAAGTCTATTATGTTTGAATTTAAACAGGTAGTAGTATTACAAGTTATAAATGTGCTTTGACAGCTAATATTATTTCGCACACATGGGTTCTCTAAGGGAACCAAACGGGAGCCCATTTTTATACCGGAACCAATAAAGGTGTTTCTTAGTTTAAATATATATTTTAGCTAATATATTAGTATTTGAGCTAGCGTCCCGCAAAAGAAGAACGGCTGGGAAGCTATCCCATAACGAATAAGTATTCTCCTCTCCTCAAGTGTCGTTAAAGTTTAAATGTGTAGCATGGCGAAAGAAACCTCGTAATATCCTTTCTCCTCGCAGAGATGAAGACAGCATACGTATTCGCCTTCTTGGTCGCTGCTTCGGCAGTCACTGCCTTTGACTACAAAGATGGATGCCAAATGGCCATATGCGAGAATATCGGCGAGGGTGAGAACGTCGCTAACCCACTGGACAAGTGCTCATTTTGTTGCTGCGTCCACACCAGTACGGGATCATACGGAGATTTCAGGCAATGCCCAGGGAGCATGTTTTATGACCCGATAAATAAAAACTGTGACGGTAAAGGTTGCATTCCACCACAGCGCTGCGAGGATATGCAATGCCCACCTGGTATAGAGGCGTTCCCCTCTCCTGATGGCCCCAACTCCTTTTGCTGCTGTAGAGAAAGCGACACACCTAAGACCTGGACATGTCCAAACAATGGCCGATTCGACGCTGACCAGGGTAGATGCGTGGGGTCCACAAGGTCAGCTTGAGTGGTTACGGACGGATGCATGAGCCTGGTGCATTTATGCCCCATTCCTGAGAACATGAACTTGGCCACCATCTTTGCTAACCCATTGGACAGAAGGAGATACTGCGTATGCGACTGGGGAAAGATTCACTGGATGCCCTGCGCTCCTGGAACGACGTTCGATGACTCAAAGAAGGTTTGATTTTTCTGGGGTGGTACCTACTGAATTTGTAAGATGCTCTGTGATTCAATTCGTCAGTAAAGTTTCTTTGGAAGTGTATTTTTGAGTAATTTATTCTGTAACCGTCACTTTTCCAACATGTACTGTCTTGATTTTACTTACTAGTAACCGACAGAAATCTGGAATCATATCATGAGTTGGTTTGGATTGAGCCGAGTTGAGTTTTGTCGTTTAATGAAATACTCAATGTTGGGTTATCTAAGTTCATTAAAAGGCAGTTACATTGGTCAATAATCTGAAGGAGTTCAAATTATTTATTCGCAGGTTATGTTCACGTAGATACATACATGACCTACAGCTATTATAACTTACACCTTATTGTCCTCTCAATTTTTTGTAGTTGAGAATTGACAAGGTTTAAAAGTTTTGAATACTTATTGATTTAATAAACAAGTAAATAAGCGAGTAAAGCAGATTAAATGATATCACAAAAAAAGGTTCTTCGCGGAAGGATTGCGAAAGATTGGTCACATACTGGAAATAATAGGTAACGGTAAACGACATATTGGAAAAGTAACCAACGGAGAAAGAAAAACTGGTAAATTAAATGCTAACTGCGGTTAACTCTACTCTCAAGAGAAAATTACACAATGTAACTAATTAAGCGAAAGAATAACTATTTACTCAACGGAAAGCACATTTTTTCGCTTCATTATCGTTGGCAGAAACACGTTCACTTTTAAATGCGTATATAGAATATACAAACGAATGATTAAAACTGAAGTAGAGAACAAAAATACAAAAACTGAATAAATCATGCATTCAAGAAAGAACACCAAATAAAAAACCCGTCCCGGTAGGAAACCATGGTGTTTGACATATAATAACATTTTCTTTGTCCGCCTAAGTTTTGCTAAAAATCTTTTTAAGTCCAACAAAAAAGTTTTTTCCTTTCTGCCCCTGAACTGACTAATGTCTTATTTACTCGCCTCAATGATAGTGAAAAAGCAATAGGTAATTAAATTGAATCTCATGTGCTTAAGCTCATAGCTGCCCTTGTAATATGCAAAATCGAGCAGAGAAATAACCACTCGTAAATTCGACTTTGTGTTTTTTTATCGTTAGCGGAAAATGCCAAGTTTTCCACATCTTCATATAGTACTCCTGTGCCATTAATTCTCACCGTTTCTTTTAAATAGGCTTAAAGTCCTCATGCATTCGTACTGGAAACGCATAAGCTCGAAACCAATAATTGGGTTTGCCGTCAGGGGGGTGGGTTACTTAAAAATTCAAAAGTTCACAAACTATTCCTATTTTTATCAAAATTCTCAACATTTCGAAAAGAAAGTTCCACGTTCCACGACCAAAATAAGAATCTTAATTCAATTTTCCATCTTGGTATTTTTCTCGATTTCGTCGACTATTCTTTGATTCGAGTTTTCAAAAGAAATAAACTCTGCAAACAATAAGAGTAAAAGTTTAAACAGGTTATTAATGAAAATAGTTTGAATTGTCTGAGCTCGAACTGGGAACATGAAGGTAAGTAAAAAGTAGCCTATTATCATCAAAGGGCGAAATTAAAATCACTTAATAATCTTTAGAATCTGGAAGTTATGCAACATTTGATTCTCGTGCTTTCTGACGAACATAAACAAATAAAATCTTTCTAATTTATATGATAACCGAGTTTTAAAAGTGCTGAAAAGGAGGATATAAATCCGTGGTGCATCTAATCAAAAGAATGGAAATACTGGCGTATGAACTGTGAGAGGTTAACTATTCCTAAACTATATAAATCCCCACAGTAACGTAGATAAGGGAGATATTTCGATAGAAGGAGAAGGTAGAGATATAAATCGTAAGTAAGAACCCAAACTTTCTCATGAAATTAATAATTACTTGCTATGCAACATTAGATTTTTGTACGGCATTCAAAGTGTAAGAAATTCCAGTATAAATTAGAGGGAGATAGTAACTGGTACATGTAGGATATCAAATACAGTAATTGCTTCATCTTGCAGCCACCGAAATGCTTGTTATCTGACAGATATACTGTAATACTATAATGAGATCCTCCGCTAACATCTGCAGATAGAGCAACGGTTAAATTAAGTTATTCGATAAATAAGATCTGATTGTGGTATCTAAACTTTGAGAGGACGCTCAAAGATTGTTCAAAATCAAACAAATACACGGTAGCAGACTTTAGCTTCACCCTCATTCAATAAGAAGATAAGCTACGGCATGGATACTTTCATTAGTTAAACATGATTATGTTTTACATCGTGGGATTTCAAACTTTTTGGGAAAGTACGTATGTCCTTCAATTATAATTTAGAGCCAAAACCGGATTCTATGCGCATACTTAATTATATATATATATNTAATTTCATCTACTCTATTCTTATAATAAACAACCACGCCCTGAGCATGATTCGAACCCGGGACCTCAATGTTACAAGATCAGCAAGCAAACCACTACGCCACCGAAATTACCGTAATTATAATATAGTTTTATTAAATTCGCATAAACTCTAGAGCAATGTCTGAATTTAGAAAACCTTATTCATACATGCTCACTTATTTCTATAGCAAAATCAAAGATTTGACACATTTTCGGATTAAAGAAAGTTATTGAAAAATGAAGTGAAATTTAGTATAACGATTCATTGAAAAAAATACGATGCGAACTTTTTTAAGCAATTAAATTATTATTATTTTCCCCTTATGGCGAATTTAGCCTCCATAGACCACCTTTACACATGACCTATAAAGTCATTAAATTGCATCATATTATTTAGAGCAATATCAACTGAATACAACCAAACTAAAACCAGCAAAACTACAAGAAACATACAAACAAAAGGAGAACGTAGAAATATATACATCTACACATGAATCCAGCGAGCTGCTTTACGGCGCGGCGCCTGGTAAGGAGAATTTTAGCTTTGGGAAGAAAGTCCTTCATTGAAGGTTTACAAGATAAAAATGAATGCATCTCGGGATAAAAACCCACAATGCAGAACGTTTCCAAGAAAAACGTGTTAAAAATTTAAAAGTTGCTATTAATAATAATCAAAATGCAGCCAAGGTAATTGACACAATGTTTTACCATGACATAAAGAGATACTTGCACACATATCAATACGTACATTTTATTTGCTTCAAGAATTACTGTTGAACATTTCCAAACAAGATTTTCTAAGACGACTGAATAATTTTATGCATGTTTTGATAAAAGTATAGCAAGTCTAGATAACTTTTGTGATCTGCCGCTTTTTTTAAGCAGTCTATGGCTATTAAGGCATTGTTTAAATGATGCATTTTCTACTCTTTAGCTTTTAGGTACATAAACCTTCCGTTAAGAGGAGTCTCAAAGGTTGAGAAGAAATGCACAAACTCTTCATAGATAGTTTATCTTGCACTCGTGTTTAATTGGAAGAAATATCAAACGCAGTATGCTGAACCGATTTGATTTGAGGATTTTAATCAAAGAAATGAAGATAAGACGGATTCTTATATAAAACACATCTGATCAGGATAGGCATTGGGCAGAGAAAATCCACGCGCAAAAGACGCAAGTATTAGGTTAATTTATTGATTAAACAGCATAATGTAGCTTATGTTAATAAGCTCTTTTTTGTATAACAATTATGATAGTTAATTACACAGTGTTAATATAAATTTCTATTTGAGACTGTTATTTTAAAGTTAAGATTTTTATGTATGTCTTAAGTCATACTTGAAATGTCAAGATATGTGCAAGTGAATACTTTTTTACAGACTACCTAAAGCATCTTATCTGAAAGTGGTAAACAAGTTGGAGGCCATAACAACGAGAAGCTGAGGATAAGCCCTTAAAGTAAACGATGAAAGGTTAGTGTCATCAGAATTTGAATTCTTTGTGAAATTAACATATTCAATGATGGCGATTGAGGTAAGTCAGTTGAAGGAATTTTCGCAGATCATAAACTTAAAATGTAAACGAAAAGAACAACATGAATTTAATAATAATACAAGATTCGAAAAGAGAACTGTTCGCGTGGAATCTTTAATGTTTATGGTGATCAAATGTAATTCTAGCCAATTTGACCGAGTTTTCTCTACCAAATTAAACATCACAATACACATTTAGCTATAAGAAATACCTATTGTTAGAGTTCAGATTGATTTATCTCTTCCCTATTGTATTTCAACAGATTTCCATAAGTTGAACATGAATTTGACCATGTTTCTGGATAAAATACTCTTCCTTAGATAAATATAACTCACTGATTTACATTTATATTTTGTAATTAACCTCATAATTTCATATATAACACCCCTGATTTTATTCTAAAATTTAACTAAATGATACATAGTTAAAATATTTCAGACAAAAATCTTACGCGAATCTACCTCATTTCGAGAAAAACAGTTCGGTGGTAGCTTTATCACCTGGGAATAAATCCAAATTAAGGTTTTAATTGAACCATAGAGAATACCGAAAGGAAAATGATTACAGCTCGGAGCCCTAGGGAAAATCGTTCGGATCGACATTACTTGCTGGAACCCTCCAACCCTCCCTAATCAAATCAAATTAAAATTTGATAATTTTTACTTTTAAGGTCTTTTCGAGAAAAAAAATTTCATCCAATATCTATTGTAAGACGATAAAACCTTTGCTTCAATTGCAGGAGCATCATCGCTTTGCTGGTTAGCCATCGTGCTTCTGGTTCTCGCCGCATTCTCCTCATGCAATGGGGACCCCGAGTGCGGAGGAATCGTTTGCCCACCATTCGTAAGCGCTGATTCGACCGACGGCGAATGTATGACCTGCTCGTGTCTTGAGAATGAGAAAGTTACAGTGAAAGTGTGTCCTGGAGAAAAAGAAGAAGCCAAAGACGAAGAGTGCGAAGATTGTGAAGGTCAATGAATGTATGTTTCATAAAGCTGGAAAGTGTGCGGAAAGAATCTCGAAGAAGGAACTGTTTCATAAAGACTGTTTGACTCAGAGGATATCGCCACCCTTTCTCCTCTTTATGTCGCAATACCTTTTCCAGAAGAACGCTAAAGATATGCAGTACGAGACAGTGCTGGCCTCAGAAAAGAGGCCGCCCTGCGGTGGAACACTCACTGAATGGGCTTTTTCTATTCCTAAGACCTACTAGTCTGCAGGCAAAGCCGGCCCTAGACAACGTATCGTAGAGCCCGGCCGAGGGCACAAAGGTTTGGGGGCGTTTCCGACTTAAACGATCATTGGAGGATAGTTAAAGTGAAAATGTTTGCACGAATCGTGTAGAGGATTTGTTCCACACCAAAGATTTGTAATGCTGCTCCGCATTTCCAACAATAAACTAATTTCCTAGCAGTGTCATTTATTTGTGGGGAGCATTTGTGTTTAGTCGGGACGCAGAAAAATATCTATGGCCGACTCTGCCAACATATATTTCAAATTTTAAGATTACTGCATGTAGGTCTCAACAATCGAGACTGCTTCATCCTACATAGGCGTAGTTTATTGTTGCGGAATACTGTATTTGATTCGACAATCATATTCAAATTCCAGTTTCGACAATCACAACATGGATGATGAATAACTAATATAATTAACCACATACAACCTCATTGTAACAATTTTACGTTGTTATGCACGGTTAGCAACGCTTATATGGACGATTGTTGCTGTAGTTATTCATAATATCTTCGGTTATACAAATATTGATAGCCCATCTTATAGCTTCAACGTTGTTATGTATAAGGAGAAACAAAAGAGTGCGGAATATGATCGAAAGGTGATCAATGAATAGCGTATTACTCAACTTATATCAAAGGTTATACAGATTTAATGCGGTACACCCACATAATAGAATTATAGCACTCAAACAACTATCATTCACAAATTTAAAGCAGGAAATTGAGGAAAATTAAGAACTCAACAGAGAAAGGTCATATAACTCAAACAACAACGAACAAAGAAAAAAATTAAGAAAAACCAACGAATAAAAACATATTAATGGTTAATTCGGCAGAATTTCTTTTGTAATAAATACATTAATCGGATTCTCGGATAGCCAAGCGTGTAGCGCTTTCTCCTACGGTGAGAGCGGTCCCGGGTTTGATTCCCACTGAGCCTTGCTGTTGATCAGGCATTACAAAATAGTTGGACATCTAAGTTAATAGGTGGAATCGTTCCGTTTGAAATAGCCAATAAGGCGACGTGAGAGTCGATACGCGGACCACCAGCGAATCCCTCGGCCACGGACTGTTGCGAAATCGACGTATTAAAAAAAAAATATATCTAATACTAAAGAATAGGATTATTATAACATTATAGAAACATCAATATTGCGACCGTTCTTCACCCAAATCCAAAAACATCCTATAGATGTCGTTATAGAATTGAAATTTCTGCAACTCGTTTATAAAGGTGCAAGTTTTTACCCCATAATTTCTCTCGTAATTGATTTTTCAGCGCCATCTCGTGGAAAATCAACGGAAATTATTCCACTTTCACGGCGAAAAGTATAGAATTTTCTTCTTTATGATACTGATACCTTTAGGGGGTACAAAATCAACTGATTAATCCATCGGGAGGCCATCTGAAAATCGTGCGTCCATTCCTCATAAGGTTCGCCAACGTTTGAAATATATCAAGGAAAAGGCTGTTTAAGTGACTGATAAAGGTAAGTACGAATATATCCATAAGGATTATTTTTTAAAAACAAAATTCAGCAACTTCTCCAGAGAAAATTAAAAAAATATATCCGGTTTCCCTTTCAACCATATAAAATGTAATTACCCATTTCAATTTAATCCTGAATATGTATTTCGAGTTAGTGTTCACATAAAGAATACAGTATTAGCATATCAGAAATACATAAGTAAAATCTTGGCGACCAAGGTTAAAGATCAATCAAAGTGAAATACAGATTGGGCTTGGCCCCGTAGTGTTGGCAACTTTCACTATAAACTAGTTAAACTGCCTAGGTTGCATGTACATCTAGTTCCGTTTTTTTTTTGCACGAATTAAATTTAACACAGTTTAGACTTTTGCTACACTAACGCGCTAGTTACGAATTTCACCACATAGTGGCGTATTCCGTAGCTGAGGCTATAGGAAAATGGTGAACGTTAACATTATTTGGGAGCTGCACGGGAAGTTTAAAGTTATGTTCATTGATTGACATCTGAAGAACGAAATCACAATTGCAACTGTAGATGATGGCAAGACTGTTAAAGAATTGAAGGGATATACTCCTTAACAAGTGTTTACCACCGGAAAAACTGACCACTTTTATAAAAAAATGCCGATTAGGACATGTGGGGCGAAATACCAGAAAAAGGCTAGTGGATTTAAGGTAGCTAAAAATACCGTTGAGTTGAGTTGCGTTTTTATCCTGCAGTAACGCTTTAAGACATCGCAACTTCTGCTTATCAATCGGTCTCTCACATTCGCAATCACAATCGGTTCATTAGATGTCGAATAAAAAGCACGAGTTATAATTTTATTGAATAACTCGACTTTTTCTCCCGAAAGATGTTTACGTAAATAGCGGCTGGAATTCAAAGTTATTTCGATTGTAAGCAATGCACCTAGACATCCAGATTTGGTTCATTCAAATGTGCAGCTGTTATTTTTCCCGGGTATTACCCTGCCTTAGTTCAACCACAAATTGAGGACAATTTCTCACGTTAAAGAACAACTACATCAAGTAAACATTTCAGTTCATTTTGGATGAAATAGATAATTATAAGGCATTGGCAGTCTTTCATTCATGCAAAAATTTGGCTAATATGAATTATACTAGACACGTGAAATTTGAATGCTTGTCGGAAATCAATTTAGCTAGAATTTGTTTCAAGTCAAGATAACGTATCCATAAATAATGGTTAAGATTATAAAAGCATCACCATTGAACAGGTAGTCGAAGGAGAAAGTTTCGCCGATTTATAATCGGAGGATATCGGCGAATCAATCATTGGCAAAGCCATAAACGTAGCTGAAGCAATAAGGATTTATCAAAAGTCTGAAGAAAACTGCGATAGTAGAGAGCCTACCGTACTTATTGCATGTTTGATTCAGGAAGATCTTTATATGGAAAGAAAATTGGAACATTTCTTTTTTCATAAAATCATCTTAATGCTGATCAGTTTGCACAGTTCAAAGAGAATTGCAGTTTTATAAGGCCAATTTAATTGTCAAACCTGATGAAGCTCCAAACGCCCCGGAAATCTACAAAACCAAACTTCACAATATTCAAACCGAAGATTGAAATGTAAATCATGTTCAAAATACCAATGACTTTGAAGGACGCGACCGTCTATCTGCGAAGATGTTGTGATAAATATGCGATGAAATGAATTCAACACCAGTTTCACGTGATAAATAAAGATCCCCTTTTGTGCCATATATTTTATTGTAAATGTACAAAGTTTTGTTGTTCTTTTTTGAAATATATCAATATTTGTGTTAATACCATAAGTTTAAAGTAAATAATGGTTTTTATTACTCAATAAAGAATCTATCAAAACATTATTTTACTTTAATTGATAGTTTGCCATTTTGTAGCAGTTTCTAAAGAATAGACGGGATTATGCGGAAACCATCTTCAAAAAATTAAGTGTACTAGCGAAACTAGGTTGAAAATTTAAGATTTCTCTGGGCAGGAGACGACACACTTAACCAAATAACTTTAAATCATAGTCATGTGAGTTATGACTTTGGTGATAGCGGTTCCGGGTTCGATTCCCGGTGGATGCTCACGTGTGAAACGACCTTAGCTGTCAAAGCACTTTTAAAATAACTACAACTACTACTGCCAATAATAATGTCCTTCGTGCATACAACGTAAAGCGGCGACAGATGGCAGCAGCTGCGATACCGCAATGCTGAACGAAATCTTCATCGACAGATGTCGTAACTGTAAGAAGTCGGAAGTTTTTGTGAAAATAGGGATGGATAGTACAAAAATGGGACTGTCTCGTCGGAATTTCCAGACTTATATGGCCGGTTTCACCATTGAATAAATAGACAAATAGGAGAAACAAGCCTAGGAGAGCTGAAACATTAGGGCACTGCATTTTGGTCAAGATTGTTACACATACTAGTACAGCAATAATATCAAGATAGCAAGAATTTACATCCACAATATCATTAGGTAAAAATTTTGTCAGATTTATAAATCGATTACCAGATTTAAATATTATATACATTTAAAAAATATTCTTCTAGTTATACAGCTGGTAGAAGTACAATTAATGGGGGAATCTACGATTTTTCTTCCTCTGGGGTCAGATGCCCTCGTACTGTACCTGCCCATTTATAAACATACCAGAAATCACTTCTAAGAACCAAGTCAATGATGCAATGCACCCCGAGAGAGGATGTCCTCCATACGGGAAGACTGCAAATGTTGGTAAATTACAGTGCAGAGAAAGAGGCAATAGTATTTGGAATACTATTTCAAAATCAACCTTTAGGTCAGTTTCGATGAATATATCATTGTAACGTCCTTTACACCCACATAATAGAATTATAGCACTCAAACAACTATCATTCACAAATTTAAAGCAGGAAATTGGGGTAAATTAAGAATTTAAGAGTGAAAGGTCATATAACTCAAACAACAACGAACAAAGAAAAAATTAAGAAAAACCAACGAATAAAAACATATTAATGGTTAATTCGGCAGAATTTCTTTTGTAATAAATTAATTAATCGGATTCTCGGATAGCCAAGCGTGTAGCGCTTTCTCCTACGGTGAGAGCGGTCCCAGGTTCTATACCTACAAAATAATTGGGCATCTAAGTTATAGGTGGAATCGTTCCGTTTGAAATAGCCAATAAGGCGACGTGAGAGTCAATACGCGGACCACCAGCGAATCCCTCGGCCATGGACTGTTGCGAAATCGTCGTATTAAAAAATATTATCTAATACTAAAGAATAGGATTATTATAACATTATACAAACATCAATATTGCGACCGTTCTTCACCCAAATCCAAAAACATCCTATAGATGTCGTTATAGAATTGAAATTTCTGCAACTCGTTTATAAAGGTGCAAGTTTTTACCCCATAATTTCTCTCGTAATTGATTTTTCAGCGCCATCTCGTGGAAAATCAACGGAAATTATTCCACTTTCACGGCGAAAAGTATAGAATTTTCTTCTTTATGATACTGATACCTTTAGGGGGTACAAAATCAACTGATTAATCCATCGGGAGGCCATCTGAAAATCGTGCGTCCATTCCTCATAAGGTTCGCCAACGTTTGAAATATATCAAGGAAAAGGCTGTTTAAGTGACTGATAAAGGTAAGTACGAATATATCCATAAGGATTATTTTTTAAAAACAAAATTCAGCAACTTCTCCAGAGAAAATTAAAAAAATATATCCGGTTTCCCTTTCAACCATATAAAATGTAATTACCCATTTCAATTTAATCCTGAATATGTATTTCGAGTTAGTGTTCACATAAAGAATACAGTATTAGCATATCAGAAATACATAAGTAAAATCTTGGCGACCAAGGTTAAAGATCAATCAAAGTGAAATACAGATTGGGCTTGGCCCCGTAGTGTTGGCAACTTTCACTATAAACTAGTTAAACTGCCTAGGTTGCATGTACATCTAATTCCGTTTTTTTTTGCACGAATTAAATTTAACACAATTCAGACTTTTGTTACACTAACGCGCTAGTTACGAATTTCACCACATAGTGGCGTATTCCGTAGCTGGGGCTATAGGAAAATGGTGAACGTTAACATTATTTGGGAGCAGCACGGGAAGTTTAAACTTATGTTCATTGATTGACATCTGAAGAACGAAATCACAATTGCAACTGGAGATGTTGGCAAGACTGTTAAAGAATTGAAGGGATATACTCCTTAACAAGTGTTTACCACCTGCAAAACTGACCACTTTCAGAAGAAAGTGCCGAGTAGGACATATGGGGAGAAATACCAGAAAAATGCTNAAAAAAAAATATTGAGCTTTCAGATGAAATCTATAGCAAGATTTTTAACGTTAAACGCATTTGTACGACTTTTTGCAAAGTTGGTAGTAGTATGTAGGTAACATTTGGTTTACTTTTACTACTATTAAAATAAATAAACAAAATAATGTTGAACATGATATACCTGGATCTATATCTTTCAGAAACCCAAAAAACCTATTTTAAGTAACGTAAAGCGACAAACAATTAAGAAATAAAAGAAAAACCTTAGGGTCCTCCGAAGACCCATCCTCTCCCAGTGCCACTGAACTAAGAAGATGCGTGTATATTGTTTGATTATGTCTGCAGGTACAGCGCAATGTTGAAAACTATTATGAAATAACTACTACATTTAAAGATAAATAAATTGGATTAAGTGGGAAAGGAAGGGTATTGGTATAAACATGTTAAATCTTCTACAGCTATTGTTTAAGTGGAAGATAGTACATCGATAACGTATCTTGCCTCTTGAACCGATCATGTTTGGAGATTCGAAATGAAATTACGCTTTCATGTTGACGTCCAAGGAAACAATCGATTATATTTATCTCCCAAATGATGTTTCCCTAACGTTCATTCGCGATTTCTGTAGATGACATTCCTTTGACCGTGGGCTCAATAGCCTCTTTTACTGTAAGTGCTATGCACTTATATGCACTAATGTGCCGCATATACTTATATATTCGTCGACATTTAAATGAAAAATATTTCTATGAAATATTATACTCGATAAATGCACCAAAATGGTGTTTCAAAGGAATATCAAAGTAAGAAAGAGCCTGAATTTTAGTAGACACGACAATTGGAAGTAACATTTCACTTAAGAGGTATTCTAAGAAGCCATTTCTGAGTTATCACATCAGGGGTTTGAAAAATTACAAGTTCATCGTCTCCTTTTGGAGACTAGCCAATTAAGGATTATATTAACTGAAATTGATGTATCAATTTACTATCGATGATTTCACTAGAAGAATCATTAAAAAAGCGGACAATCGCTAGTATCATAAAATAAATGTCGCTGAAAAGCAGTTGAAAATTAGTTGTAGCATTGTTAAAAGTGCTTCGACAGCTGAGGTCATTTCGCACGTAGGCCCGCACCGGGTATTGAACACGGGACCGCTTTCACCGAAGTCGAAGCCCAATTGGGAGTCCTAGTTAAAAATTATAATGGATTTCATTTGCTTTTATGAATAATCATACCAGTTCAGGTATTAAGTGTATTAAAGAGATAATATGAACTTTAAACTTTTTATCAAGTATTTGCAATGACATTTTGATTTTTTTTATAAAAATACACAAGAACGTAGTGGAGTGTAACAAAACATGCTCCATGTTGCGCGGGATGTCGTTAGTTTTGAAAATATATCTTTATGAATAGGAAACTCTCACTAGTTCAACGGACAAAAATCTTTAAATTGGTGTCCACGATTTAGAACGACACATATTTCCATATATCTGCGTTTAGAGCCCAACATATAAAACAAAAAATCAATTTATAACGATTATAAAATGTTCTTTCAACTTTCAAATAAGGAGCTAAATCCAGGTTCGTCCACACAAGAATTTGAGAATGCTAGCGAAAAGGGGTAAACATGTGCAGGTAGGTTAAGGTAATTGCTTCACTAAATTGAATCACTTAAGTTTTTTATTGAAACAATAATTTAGCCTACATATCTTTACACATTTCAATCGATTCTTCTTGTCCGTTTGGAACTACACATCCATTATTGAATAAATCAAATGAAGATCTGATTTGACTCTTCGATTTCTGAAAGTTTTCGTTTAACTAAAAAATTTGCTATTCAATTTCAGAGCAGAAATGAATTTATTTCTGGTTTATAATTTATAAATCTTAATACAATTTATAATTTATGAATCATTTTAAGCTCAACTTTCTATCACAAGCTTCATTAGTGTTTCGGAAGCTGTGATATTTAGCAGCGGGACATTAAAAGAATGAGTCGGGAAGCGGGAAACACTTCGTCAAGTCGGGCGAATCCGCGTGTATCAGGATGCCTGGACACCATATCAGTGTTCTATTTTTCTCAGTTAAATGAAGAAATATTTATAGTTTCCCTGTATATGGATGCCACCAAGTAAGCCAACCAGAAATGCTAAAAGCTGGCCCGGTGTCTGGTTTAAGTGATTATGTAAGAAGAAAATTTGCCAAATTTCTCGCCGAAGTGCACACTCAATCAGTAGAAAAACAACTTCGTGTACACTATAATAATACTCATAAGATAATATTGCGATTATTCCCAAGGCAGTTAATAAATACCCTAAATTAATAGAATGAATAACCCTTAATTCATGATGATCCACTGTAAGTAATAAATATATAATAAATCTTTTCACGTCACCGCCTGCAAACACTGCAATACACTCTTTCCTATTATTCAGAATTCTTCTTTCTTATTCTCTTTCAAAAAGCGTTATTCGAAATAACTCTTACTGGAACAAAACTGTATTAAATTCAATAATANATTATAAATAAAAGTGTGTGTTATAACTTACGAAATTCCTATCCATATAATTACAAGGAGACCAATTTTTATTTTTATGTCCATCCAAATCCAAAAAAGTTGTTTTAGAAAACCGGTAACAACCTTTCATTGCATGATGGAAATAATCTGAAACCTTTTATTTGAGTCGAAAATGAGTATTTTAATGTTACATCGTAATTTAAATTTGATTGATTAAATACCTATAGAGAAATAAAATTTAAAATAAACACTACGTGAAAGAGTACGGGAAAAACGGGCCATTATTCATTCTACCTGTGATGAAATACCAAACAAATTTAAATAAAAATTTCTGTATTACACGCTTAAATGCAAGAAGCAATATTCGGAAATTTGATACAGTTTACATTTCCGTAGAATCCCTGCTTTAGTATACATTCAACTCCAAAGTTGAGTATACGTAATAAAATGTGCGACAGCGGGCATAGTGTTACTGTGAAAATTCTTGTTATACTCTTCCAAAGAGTTAAGGGCAGGCGAGAAATATATAAATATTAATTTAATGTGATTACATCAAGTATCATCGGCTTATTTCTCAAGGGTCTGCGATTAAAGAGGATTTCAAAAAGCAACACCGATAAGGCTTATCTTCCCACTTGATATTCAACTCACGGAGGTTATGAAAACCTGTTACGGATACCAACCATAGATAAACCTCGTCAATATAAAAGGAAAGAGCGCAAGACTGGAAAACAGTGATCGAGTTCCAGAGCGAAAAGAAAGTCTCCGGAGTTCATCTAACATCGGTACCATGAGTGAGTAGTTTTGATCTACTAGGATAATTGCTTCTGTTAAGAGAATAATTTAACCTTACATGCATCCAAGCTTCCAGCTACAGCACTAACTCCTATTAAGACTTCGCTGGGTTTAGACAATGTACCTTGTTGTAGCTTGGTAATAAGAATAACTTGCCGAAAATTGTTACTTTCTTTCCTTTGATTGATTAATTTGTCAATTTAATGTAGTGATTCACTTCTTAGAACAAGTGATGCTTTTCTCTCGCTTTTGTTACTAAGTGTTGGCATAGAAACTCGCGGGAAACTTTTAAGAAGAAAATCTACTAAACTGCAGGAAATCGGTTAAAGGAACACGGAATACGGACCACCGGACACTACTGCTCTAAATGACTCCCTCTACGCAGCAGCAGGTGGATCGTATTCACTCGTATATTATTCTTTGTGATTAGCGTATATAAGATTCCTCAGGGGGAAAAAGTTTCAAGGAACTGTTGCTTCATTCATCAAACAATCCAAAAGAAAGTTAAAATTAACAACTCCAATAATCTGAGCTTTATTAAGGTGATGATGAACGAATAGTATGCAAAGAATCCAAATAGATGCAATAGAATGCAGAGATTAACAAGTAGAGCCCTGAGAGGATATCCAACTAAAGTCAAAGAAATTGTTCACTTTTCCCTCATTCTACCAAATCTCGAATACTGCTGCTCAATCTGGGATCCCCATAAAGTAGGGTTAGTATCAGATTTAGAGATGGTTCAACGTAGAACAGCTCGTTTTGTCAGAGGAGATTTCAGGTTTGAGTAGCGTTGCGGCCATGATAAAATCACTCGGGTGGAACTTGCTACAGGAAAGAAGGTCTTATTACAGACGAAAGCTCTTTGAAAAATTCATCGGTCCAGAATTTTTAGGCAAAACAAAACATATTGTCATTCAGATAAACAACGAGCGCGTTCTTCGAGAGGTGACGACCAAACGTTACAAGGAATTAATCGCTAAAACAGGTCGTTCTTGCCGTTCTAGTCGTTCTTTCCGCAGAGCATTAGGAATGCGAACAGGATGGATTAGGTTAGGTCATTGGTATTGATACACCCCGCCACTGGAGGATACTAATCTAAACTTAATCTAAATGTTTCTCGGTAACGATATATAAGTCGGTCGAATTTAAGATTAATATTTATATGTTTATGTCATATTTTATTTTATAGATTTATATTTCTTCTTAAAGTTATTTACTTATATAAAAAATAAATATTAAACGTGGACATTTTTCAGCATTAATATTCATATTAAATATTCCCGGAAATCTGTAACTATAATTAAACTTAGGATAACACAATTTTTCAAATGCACTGCCCATAAAACATGCTTTCAATGGCACAACATTCAGGAAAGAGTTCATGGCATTACTTGGAGCAAGATTTCCAAAATTCTTTCGTAAATAAATGTTTGTTGTGAGTCTCTAAAGGAAACTAAAATGGGTGAAGATGACTTTGCGCAAGATGGTGCGTACCCTTGGGATCTCTAAAGGAAGACATTTGAATATTTTCTTCCTTAGGTAGTATGATTCTCTATCCTCATCACCTAATTCATATCCTGCAAGCCGTCTAACGGCAGGTGGCAGAGAGCGTAAAAAGATTCGATCGACAATCTATTGAATATAACCTTCGCGGATCTTTCGTGGAAAGATTTGCCTAAAATCATCTGTCTTCTAGTCTATACAAATTATTTTGCGCTCACTGCCGAGCGTCCAGAGCTCATGGATAGCCAAGAGGGTGGGGTTTTCGCCGTGAAAGCGGTCCCGGGTTCGATTCCTGATAGAGGCCCACATGTGCGAAATAACCTCGGCTGTTGAAGCTCTTTTGAAAGCACTACTATACCACCGAGCGGCAAAACAGCAGGAAGGTCTCATATTACCAATTACGTAAACCATGAGCGTACTCTATCTCCCACGTAAACAAACGGTTGTTATGTAACGAATTGCCTTGTAAATTATGTACAAACTATTTACATCCAACAGAGCTGCTCCTGCCTCTCGCAATCCTCGTGGTGATCGCCGCATCGGCTTTTGCCAACGATGGCTGCCACAAGGTGACCTGCCATGCTCAGGTAGAGGGAGCAAAGAACTGGGCACACGCCAACCCTGACGACCCCTGCTCGTTCTGCTGCTGCCGCACCGGAGAGCCAAAGCACAAACTGTGCCCACCAAACACCGAATTCGACCCCAGCCAAAGCAAATGCGTCGACTCTAACCGATGCCTCAACAGGAAGTTCTTGATGCAGCTCCACGACTAAAGGAACAAGCCTAACGTCAAGTCTTCCTATGGACATCCAATGAGGACAACCACCGCTAACATCCAACGGTTTACCTAATACCGCTGTCTAATATGGATGTATTTTAACGCTAAATAAATTCTAAAATAGCCTCAAATCCTTCTTGATTTATTCCACGGCAGAATTGCTTCAACGCATGTCACGAAATATCCGAATAGTTGCATTACAAATTTCAAGATTGAACATTCACTGTTACTAATGTCTCAAGGTTATCTTAACTAATTTATGTGAATTATGAAAAATTAAATTACTTTAAAGTCTACTATCTTTATAGTTCGAACGGTAGATGACCGAATTCAACTGCGAAAACTGATACCTACATCCCAGCCATTGCCAAAACAAGACTCAAAATGAGCTTTAGCTTCAAGAACTGAAGCAGATTCATTAAACCATCATCATTCTTCAAATCTTGCTACGGAAACCCAATAATTGACAAATTTTACTAATGAAATCCATCACTCAGATCTTATTATCACTGCGTAACATTCCCCTAATATTCTGCTAAATAAATAGCTAATATGAATTATTATCATACTCATATAACCTATTCCTATACGTGGAAATATATTAAGTAAACATATTGAAGAAGAATTGCCTACTTTTCCTATTTAACGAATGATTTTTTTAAACAGAAATTTTTTTATTATATAATTATAAATAAAAGTGTGTGTTATAACTTACGAAATTCCTATCCATATAATTACAAGGAGACCAATTTTTATTTTTATGTCCATCCAAATCCAAAAAAGTTGTTTTAGAAAACCGGTAACAACCTTTCATTGCATGATGGAAATAATCTGAAACCTTTTATTTGAGTCGAAAATGAGTATTTTAATGTTACATCATAATTTAAATTTGATTGATTAAATACCTATAGAGAAATAAAATTTAAAATAAACACTACGTGAAAGAGTACGGGAAAAACGGGCCCTTTATTCATTCTACCTGTGATGAAATACCAAACAAATTTAAATAAAAATTTCTGTATTACACGCTTAAATGCAAGAAGCAATATTCGGAAATTTGATACAGTTTACATTTCCGTAGAATCCCTGCTTTAGTATACATTCAACTCCAAAGTTGAGTATACGTAATAAAATGTGCGACAGCGGGCATAGTGTTACTGTGAAAATTCTTGTTATACTCGAAAACCGCGAAAATTAATTGGGCATAGGAAATGTTTGGTTACGAATGAATGTTTTTAACATTTAACTCTTAAAACTTAACATTTAAAAACTTTTGAGTGGAATTAAAAATATGAAAAAAGGGGAGATAAAACGTTACTGACGATCCACGTCTTGGTTGTCCAAAGAAAACTAGAACTGATTTAAGACTTGAGAATGTCGGCGCAAGGCACGGTTAACTTGTTCATTTAGCCATAGGAGTCTTATTCGTGGCGAACTCCCTAATTTAAATACGCTCTTCGTGGAATAAAAACTATTTCGAAAAATTATTTTAATCAATACGGTATGAAGGCTTCCACTGCATTTAGATTCCATTATGCGATGATTTTCGGGAATACACAGTTGTTTTCAATACAAATGCGAAGTTTCGCCAACCGTATAGCTGATTTCTTCCGGCCGGAAGTTTAGGACACTTAATCAGGAGATTCGATTGTATTTTACAGTGTACTTACACTATTTGGGATTATTTTTTGCACTTTTCTGTTTCAGAAATGAGAAGTTGCTTAATATATTAAAACGACGACATATTTTATGTTGATAGAGAGAGCAAAATAGAATCTTCACTGCGCTTGTTAAAGAAACTGGTCCTAAAAGGACCCTTTTATTAAGTATTTCATACACAAATTTCGAATAAAATTAATGGTATCAAGGGATGCTTGGTGTAATGACATAGTTAATATATTTTAATATATTTAATAATAATACTTTTACAAATCCACAAAATTTATTTCAAACGTTCACCAGTTTCAGCGTGAGTTAACGCCATTATCAGAAATCAATAGTATTGAGCTCTCAATTTCAAATCAGCTTCAAATTTTTAATATTAAAGAATTAAAATAATCGAAAAATTGTGACATGACTCGCACTCGAACTACTACTTTCTGGACATGTCTTCTAAGCACTAAATTACAAAACGTATTCCACTCTATTACTGGAATGCTTTGAGAGCAATCCAAGCGGCATCAAACACTGCAAGAGGTCTTCGACGAAGCAGCCGACTCACAAACCGATGTTTTTGAGGATTTCCTCCAAATAAAATAAGGAGGATGAGGAGGAAAGATATTACTGTAACACGGATAGCCGTTCAGCTGGAATGTCCCGCTTTCTTGCAGTCAATGAGAGAAGTGGCAATGCAGTAGCAAAATCTATCGATAGTGGTTTTGTAAAGCTGTTATGATTACCTCAGAGCCACTTCCATCTGTCTCCTAATTGCACCGACTTTAAATAGCAATTTGCTAAAGTATGTAACCGACACCATCGTCTTGGCGCTTCATTAACACTTGTTTGTGTACTGTCATATATGTAAACTGGAAGTTAATTGAGATATGAAACTGTTAAATGTTAACAAGTGAACGCATCAAAATGGCCAATTATTTACTAACTTTGAACCCACAGATTGTGCAAAGGACTATTTTCTCTCCCTGAAATCGATACCGATCTGTGATAAGTAAGTGGCTGATCAGTTAATGAACATAATGACACCGGATCTGTTCATTATTTGATTACTGATTTATAATAATTTTTTTGAGAATTTGGTCAGTTTATTTCTGAAGCTAGATAGAAATAGATGCAAATTTGTAAAAATCATATAAAATAATAAAACGATGAGAAACCAGTTAAATTTGGAAAAAAATCTGCCGTATGCGGGACTAAAACCCGCATTTTCCAATTGCCTGTAGGTAACTCAAACCGTTAAGCTACCTTGACAAAACAATCCCCTCATCAATATCTGACACTATAGCGGGGCACTATATGCTACGGAGGATACATCTAAGATGGTACCACTCTTGCGCACACACGGGACATCGAAGAAGCCACCTCACCATCACAACGGAGTTCCTTAAAGCCGAAATGGCGAAGTAGTAAAACAATAGGAAACTTATGGTTCACTTGCTTGAATTAAAAGATAGAGTAGGAAAAGTCTACCAATTGGAATACTAACAATACAAGGCTTATACAGACTTTCTTCGTTCATTTATTTCTTGTGACCTGCTAACTACTTGTAGTTGTATAATTAAATCATTGATATACGATCTACATAATCATTGATGTGTTGATTTTAAACATAACACTTTGAGAAACGGCTGTAAATAGTATTGAGAGTAAACCTTCTAATGCCTAAGCACAAATTACTGAGAGGTCCTACCAAGGGGTACAATGGAACAGTTGTTGGAAACGTGTTTATAACCGAATCTATGAATATGCCGTTACGACTTTAGACGGGATATTACTTACTGCGCATACAGATGTTGAAATCTATCTCCAGAAATCATTCATATACAGCAGTAAAGTAATTATACAAATCGACACCCAGTTTCGCTTCTTTTTGAGATTGTTCTGCAAGGCATTTGAATCCCGAGCTTGCCGTTTGGTATTAGTCTTCCGAATATAAATGAGTATGGAATAAGTAAACATTGCCAGTTTAGAAACGATCTCGTGCTTTCCCATATTCATTCACAATCGTAGCTTGATTTCCTGTTGTCATGTCTATTCGTAAGCCGATCACCCACTGTATTTGAATTTGGATATTCTTTTATTGAAAATGTTATCGATCATTGCTATTATCCGAGAGCAGAAAAATTAAATTGAGAGGAGAGGAACTGCTAAACTGAGTATTTGAGCATTCACCAGAAGATGTCTAGAACGTAGACGATAATGGTTGTAAAAAAATTATCTGTGTTTTCTTCCTGGATGTGGTACCATTTCACAAGATTGAGCTTAACCGCTTCGGATTAATTGAGGATAGAGTGCGAACAATGTGACAAAGGAAAATTACGACAAAAGCTTTCTAACGAGAGTGCTTTCTCTCATATATTGCTGGAAAAGTTACCAAGAAATAGATGAAATTGCGTTAACTACGCACTTTCATAGCTCATGAATCTAACATGAAGTAGAAATCTCGTGTACGTTATTATTAAATGGTCTACATAATAATTAAAAGATATTATTAAAAATATTCAAATTCCTCAATGAACTTTCCTCATCTTAAACATTCTATTTCCTCGTAGCTAACTAGCTACCGATACTATGTGAAGTGCCTCCAGTAATTAAAATCTGTTTCTCTTTGTTTTGCAGCGCTGATAAGTGTTAACGAATGGAGAAATCAGTAATCAGACCGATATGCCTTATCTATCTACTTGAGTTACCTCTTGAAACTAATTCTTTGAGTGGCATCACAGTGGAATAAAATCCGAAGAATTTAAATAAGATTCCTCAGAGATAAGAGACCCTGATTGTTTCCTTCGATTGGATATAAATACCAGCAGGAGAAGGAATCCTCCTATTCCATATCTAGGAGCCATTGCTGCGACTGAATATGGGAGGTAAGCTGTTACTTGTCTTCATCCGATAGAACTACATATTACTGTGGGATTGGACTATAAATATTAATTATTACATTAATAAGTTTCTTAATTATCTTAATTATCACTTTATTTTCTTAATTTTCATAATTATCACTTAATTAATAACGAGTGAAATTCTCATGCAAACAATATAAACTAATAAAGGTATCTAGTGTTTTCCCGTCGTATATTGTAAATGAAATTTTCTCGGGTTGCCAGCCGTGTTGTTTCTTCGATGTATATTGACGCTTCGATGCCTGTCTCTGGAACTGTCTTATCAATAACAATATCAATTAATGACTTCCTCTGGAAATTCGCTGTTTATTTTTTCCGTAATGCTGTCAATTATACGAAAAAGCTAAACATCAGTATAATCTTGATGAGATATATAAAGACGTATTTAATCAATAATATTAAATTAGTCTGTTAAAATCCTCAATTTTCTTGTTTAATATTGACCTATATTTTTAAAATATTTTCTTCCCCTTTTTATATCACAATATACATTATATGAAATTTTCCACAAAGCGTTTAATAATTATTTATTACAAATTAACATCAGCCAAACCTCTCATTCAAAATTTTTCCATGTGCCAACCAAAATATTTTGAGAATATCTTATTGGATTACCTTGATATATTATTCGTAAGTGAATATGTGATGCATGTAAAACCAGCTGAATTAAAAAAAATTAAGGCAAATTTTAACCAAAAATATCGAAAGTATATCTGGCAAGAATTTGTTTCGCGTTCTAGAAACAAGTCAACCACGCACCACGTTTGGCTCGCGTGCCAGGGGTTACCCACCCAGGGGTTAATATTGCTTGGCTCGTTTATGGGTTTCACTAGCGTTATCTAGTCGAGATTGATATTGCTATTGATAATACTTTTATTATTAGTATTATTAATCTTATATATAAAATTATATGTTTATACGTTTATGTCGCTATCCTTGATTGTTTGGTTGCTAAACATTCTATTCGAACTTGAAAAATAAATATTGAACAAATACTGTAAAAATGTACGTCCATTTACTAGACTACCTCTACTATTTATGTTAACTAATACAATTTACATCTTCACTAATTATTCCTCTGAACTCTGAACTGAACTGAATCTATACCTTCTTAGAGTCAAATTTCACTAAATAATCCGTAAACATTCACGTTGCTTTAAGTAAAACTTGGTTGCTACTGACGCTTGAACGAAATCTAAATAAAAAAACGAAATTTCTTAGATAGTAAGCGAGCTCTCTTATAGGTTCTCCCCATTAACTGACAGAAGGCACAGGCGTATGCATTTTTCAAAATACATGTATCGTTTTTCGAACGTCTCAAATGCTATGTTTTGATTGTTTTTATTGAAAAAAATTTATAGTTAAGGCTACAACCATTCATTTAAAGTTATAACAAATTTAGCTCGACAGCAATAATTTACAACGTGCTGTTATGTGATCTGACCTGAAGGTGATTTTCATGCGATGAAACGTATTTTCAATATGAATGGGATTTCATCGCACGAAGCATAATGAAATAAGTAGGCTCGACGAGGTAGACGCAGAAGTGGTGGATTACACATTGAAATTTCGTACCTAAGCAGAAAGCAGGAAAAAATCAAGGGATTCAAATCAATATACAACTCGGGAACATATAGTGATATTCCACGTATGAAACGGACGGTTTTAATTTTGAAACCCTAAATTAGCGCAAGAAAAAGGCATGGTAAGGCTTCTATTAATCCTGAATAATTATAATAAAAATAAATCATTAATAATATTTGCTAATATGTATCTGATAATGTGGAATATCCATATGGAAAAAAACACTTGATTGAGTAATAACCTTAGAATTTAAAAAAGCTCCAAAAAGCCGTACTTTGAATTCAATCCAACTGCTAGGACATTCCAACCAGTGGAGGTCAGGGTTCTCAGTTTGTAATCTATTATTCCATCCAGTTATCTTGAATACCCCTGAAGATGGCACCGTAATTGCCGAAATATGCACAAATTGGGAATAACAACCCTGCAACGCGCAGTCACGGAGAAACATATTCCCTCGCTATTATTCACTAAGGAAATGAAGATGTTTAACAACTAAATGGATTGCCTGTATGTAAATCTTTTTTAGACTAGTTTAATGCTGTTCAAAGTTATTTACTACGTAGTTTACGAATATGCATTAATATGTAACAGTTCGAAAGTGTCTTAAGTGGAAGTGTTACGTAACCACTGACAAACTATCTGCAATACAAATTGTTCTTTCGTACTTTAAAAGCTTTCTTAAAATCCCCCACAAATAGTCGTAGTGATTCAATTTAATCTAAAGGAGAGAAATATAAGGATTGAGGCAGAAGAAAAGTGATTGGAGCATCCCTCTATCTCGTCCTTTTCTCCTCCTCGATAGTCCGTTTTAAAGTTAGCTATCAACGTAAGAGTCATTACCAGTCACAACTTATTGAGAGTAATTATCGCGGTTGTATATAATAAATAAGAAAATAAAAATCAAGGAATGGTAGAATAGAGTCCTCGCAGATTCGTTCTGCCCTGAATATAATATAACCCAATTTAATAATGTCCAATATTATCACTATGGGGTAAGGACAAATTTAGATGGACAGAATCTCTTACTCAGAATTACGAAAATTCTTTCCTTGCCTGTTATATTTCTGTACTATTAATCCATATAATGCTGGTATATATAGAAATCTAGAAGGAGTAGTTAATCTTTGCTTGGCCTGGCGATAAGGAGGTGATCCTTGAAACGAAAGCATTGCAGATAAGAGAGTCATGGTAAAGTAATTGGTGCAGAACTGCACTAATATGCTAAAGTATTGCTATAACCAGATACACAGATGTAAAAAATAGCAACTAATGTTTCAAACTCATATTTCCCACTTCCCACCAAGACGCGGTATAGTAATTCAGTGATTAGAATATCTGCTCGGAAAGCGGGAGATCTCTGTACGAGTCCCAGTCATGCCGCTATTTTAATATCTGTTTATTCTTGGGTTTAAAGGACCACAGCTCAACATCCAAAGTGAGCAATTTATCCCTTTTACCGCTAATACTTAATGATGTTCTTCCAGGAATGAGGTGTACAGTTCTACTTGTCGCCCTGGTGGCAACAGTGTCTGCAATCCCTAGTTACCTTGACACACAGGAATGTACCAAATGTAGTCCGTGCCTTAAGGACAATGACTACAAAGTGCCCGTGAGCGACGTCTGCTCTTACTGCCACTGCAGTCCCGACCAGACCCCAACCTTAGAGAAATGTCCTTTTGGAACAGAATACGACGCTACCGTAGACGACTGTGTTCCATCCACCAGATGCGGTGATCCAAGATGCGAATCCTATTGCGAGGCTTGCTACCACGACATCAAATTCAACTCTACCGACCCCTGCGGATATTGCGAATGCAAGAACAACGGTCTGATGGAGTACCATCACTGTCCCGAGGGCACGGGATGGGAGAACTACGAATGCGTCCCCAAAGCCGAATGCTCCGTCAATCCAATGTGCAACGCCTCACTCTGGGTGCCTTGCTACATCGACATGGGAATCAAATTTCCCTCTTTCGACCCCTGCGGCTACTGCGAAGTCACGAGCGGCGGGATGGAGTACCACCACTGCCCCGCCGGCACTGGATGGGACCACTACGAGTGCGTCCCCAAGGACGAATGCTGTCATACCGACGGTTGCTCCAAATACACATGCCCACCTTGCTACCACGGTATGAGGCTCCGATTCCCCAACCCGTACGATACCTGCGGTTTTTGCTGCTGCGAGTCCGTGGATGGCAGTTCCGTCGAAGTCCCCATTCCCATGGAGTGCCCAGAGGATATGGTCTTCGACCCAGAGGTGAGCAACTGCGTCTACCAAGAAAATAGAGTTTGCCACAAAAAGGAGGAGTGCTGCAACGGCTGCGCCGACATAGAATGCCCGCCTTGCTACCACGGTATGAGGCTCCGATTCCCAGATCCATACGACAGCTGTGGGTTCTGCTGCTGCGAACCAGAGACTGGAAACTCCACGCATGAAATCGCCGTTCCCAAGAAGTGCCCGGAAGACATGGTTTTCGATCCCGACCAGAACAATTGCGTCTACGAACCAAATCGAGTGTGCCACAAGAAGGAATGCTTCACCACCACCCACACTCTCCCCACAATCACCACACCGAAAACTTGCCCTACCCCACCCCCCAACTGCGACGTCACCTGCCCACCGGAACACTACGGAGAGAGGTGGTTGATGGCAAACCCGGTCGACCCATGCAGTTTCTGCTGCTGCGAACCTGATGGTACCGGAAACGAGATTCCTCACTTCAAGACATGCTGGGAACACGATCAGTATTTCGATCCAGTGGACAAGGTGTGCAAGAGGAACGGCACCATCTGCCCCAGACCACCTCCTGACCACCATGAGGACTGCCGTAACCCCAGCGACAAGGATGGCTGCCACCTCATGGTTTCGCTGTGCGACTACGATGCTGATGGACATCTTCCGAATCCATATGATGACCGATCCTTCTGTCAATGTGACCATGAAAACATCCATTGGATGCCATGCCCTCCTGGAACCGTAAGGTTCATTGACAGCGCGGGAGCGTGCGTTTAAATTCCAATGGCGAGGAGATTCGATCATCGTTTCCTCATACACTTATAAGGATAAGCTAAAACCTTACTTCCGTCTATGAGTTCTTAGAGTATGCTGTAGTAGCAATAGTAGAAACTGATGGTTTTGAAACTGTAACTACCCAACAACATCGGCAATAAATCTTTTCCTTTGAAAATCTATTACTTACTTGTCAATTTCACAATTAGTGAATAGTACTTAATTGTGGGTTGGAAATTGGCACTCCTTAATATCTTAGGCCTGGTATTTTAATGTTTACTTAAAATGGACTTAAATTATGGACTCAAAATGTAATGCTAGGCTCTAAAGAGAACTTTAGTTAGTGTCCATTCTTAGCATACATTACAATACCGGGCTTTATCGTACTAATGAATGTCTCATCATTGATAAATAATGATCAAAACAATGCATCACACTCTTCTATGATCACGGACTTGACATCACCTTGATTCCTCAATTCTTTGAATCGAACGATTAAAATTATGTAGTTTTTTCATAAACTCTGTTTGCCTGTTCTATTACTGATTAAGTTACTCTCTAGCTGCTGATTGATCATTCAGGAAATTGACGACTATTATTCGAAATACTGTACGAACGAACATGGTGAATTGCAACAGGAACGAGGTGGAATCGAAAGACTCAATGGAAAAATAGATGATCATCGTCAAATTAATGAATGAGTGCGTTTAAAATAGCTGTAAGATTATTTAGTTTGTCATATTATAGGTTTCACTTCTTTTAAGAGAACTATAACTCTTGTAAGTACAGCAGCAAAGATACAGTAAGACTACAAGAGAGCGTGACTACAGTATCTACCAAAGCATAAGGACCTTACACTGATAATCTCACAAATGGGGAAGTGCGTCTCAATGAAAGAAAGAAAAAAACTGAAACTGTTATCAAATAATATTGCTTTTCGGTTGAATTTGGCTGTAATGTGTTAAAATTGCATTAAGTTTTGCCTAGAAACTGCTTCTCTCCATCTATAAATAAATAAACACTTCAGTCATACTTCATACAAGTTTCAAAATTAATTACACCCAACGTAATGATCTATGCTTTTCTTTATAAACTAAGAATTAAATCTGTTGGTCAAATATTTTAATATGACACAATAAAGCAGTGGCGTGAATAAGCGAGGTAATGTTAAATATTCAATCTTGGTAGCTGTTAAATTTACCTATACGACCACGAATGTTCTTTGGATCCTCGACAGTTGCAAAAGTTGTTTAGAAGGAGTAAGGATTACTAAGTATTGTAAAGGAGTGAGGTAGTTTGCCTTTGCGATTGACACGGCCAAAATGCTTCAAATGGAGACATTTTTAGTAAAAGCAGAGCAACGGTTCTATGAATAACACTTTCCATCGCATCCAAACAGGACCGGAATGAATTTCATCGTTCAACGTCACTCATACTTAAGTAGCTTTCATATGATTATGGCTTGAACAGCATTGAGAGTAAGTAAATGAAACACGCTTTCCTACATCCTGTATCGAAATAAAAATGCATTGATTCATTCATCGGGCTATGGCAACAGGAACGGTAAGTTGACATGCACAGTAAATAGCATACTGTATGGGTTTAAACCTCATTGCTGCTGCGGGCCATTTACTAACAAACTAAATTCATACGGACTGCACTGAGAGTGGTTACGGTGTTAATAATTCTACTTCTTAATTATTCTGCCTTTTAAGTAGAACTATCAACGCCATAATTTTCAAATATGTATTTTAATAAATATGAAATTTATGAAAATTTCAAATTTAAAATCAATTGGTTTTGTTCACTTTCCAAGAAATTATAATGAACATAAAGAAAAATATACGACAAATAACCATTCCTAAGGAAATATGCAAATGTACTGTTGGACGCAATTTAATTATTGGACGTGATTTCACTGTTGACAGACTTCGGTGAAAGAGGTCCCGGGTCAGATGTGGGGACATACGAGCGAAATGACCAACGCAGTCGGTGCACTTTTCACAGTACTACTACTGCCTCCTGCTAGTTTGTCTGTCTATGTCTATGTCTATGTGAGTACCCTGCAAGCCGCCTTTCGGCGTATGGCAGGAGGTGCATGCACCATGACTATTTCCTTAATCGATTATTTTCGCGTATCCTTCGCGGAAAAAATGAGTTCTTGAATCTATTGGTTCCGGCATCTATTTCTCTGATCTTTCTCGCATTATCGGAACGGCCTTTGTAGCTTGGTGAACGTATTATATCTGCTACGTCGTCTCTAAACGTGCTTTCTCTGAATTTATCCAGTAAATTGATCCTTTGTTGAAATCTTCTTCCAAAGATTCCCATTTTGTGTCCTGGAGCATCTGAGTGACGCTCACTGATTTATCGTAGCAATTCTTCACAAAACGTATCGCCTTTCGCTGCACCTTTTCTAATTCTTTGATACAACACTTAATCGGCAGGGTCCCATACACTACACGTATACTCAAGATGAGGTCTGACTAACGCAAGATAACATCGCTCGCGAACTTTCCAGGAATTGGAGATGTGAAATATAATTCCGGTGGAAATACGAGTATTCGGTGGATTAATTTTGACTTGTGAGCTGTTTCTCACATTCAATGAAACTTAATAACAAAGAATATTTTCCATGAAATCCTATGAAAAATACATTTACAGCGGATTTCAACTAATTAAGTTACGATAATTAATTTTCATTATAATGCTCGCAATGTGTTTGCTACATAGTAACTCTAGTACAACACATGTGCCAATATCATAAATAATAACGGGAAGATTAATCAAAATTAGAATCAAGAATCGGAAACATCGGACATTTTTGGGTATCGGCATCAGAAATGGATTTTTTCCCTAATTTCCGATTCCAAACAGGAATATTTTGAAAAATTTTTAAAACTCAATTATCCATAAACTTTCCTTCTCGATGCTGTTCTTACTATACCAATATTCCACAATTTTCTTCGAGATGATTCTTTCTCGCAATGTGAAATGTTTATCCGCCATGAAAGATTATTGAGTTCTTTGCGTTGAGGGGATGAATAATTCAACATCCACACCTTTAGGATTCTCTTAATCTTAAGGAGCAGATTTCTATGTCTACGTATATCTCATAACGCACTTGGAATTTCCGTACAATATTTCCCGTATTTAAGGACATAGAGTGAAAATTATTTCCATCCGTCTCCTAATTACATAAATAATACCTCAAAAGATAGGATGGATTAATCGAACAAGGTGAAACGTTTAAATGGATAAACATGATAAGTTTTACATGATATAAGACATCTCTTGATCGTATCAAGAGATATCCGGAGTCTAAATACTGCAGTAAATCATTGATAAAACTCGCCAGGATTCCGCAGTATGATTTATGAGTGAGTCAAGAAATAACTTAAATGCACATACAGGATTTTCGCTTTGAGGTGGCTGAACTTACGAATAGTAACCAATAGATTAATAAAGAAGTTAAACTTCCGCTGTGATGCAAACTTTTGGTTCTCATCATAAATATTACTGCAAGTAATTGAATGTTCTAAGACTTCGCAAAATTTATTGATAAAACCCTTTAGAAGGAAGTTCTGAAGTATATAATTTTATAATCTCAATGCCACCCCCTTGGGTGTGGAACCTGTTAATGGAATATTTTCTCCCTTTCACATTATTGCATGGTCAAATACGCTCTGAACCTAACTTTTCCACTCAAGCCATTGCTCAGATGTCGCTAATTTTGATTAAAAATATACTCCTGTTACTATATCTTCAGTTATTGTTTATATTAATCAGCAAAAGACTGAATAATGAACCAATGCCAATCTTCAATCCTCATACAGGATTGCCTGGCAACATATTTGACCTAACATGTTCCACCAGCACCTCTTTTGTTTCTATCACATCCACGAAGTTATTGAAAACAAAAGTAAAGAGCTTAATACACTGAAATGTGGGGCAACAAAATAAGTATTTTCCATTTAATTCAATAAAAAAAACCAAGATGAGGTAGAAGATACTTTTCTGTAGCTGGAAGACTACCTAACTCTTCTATTAATGATTATTATTAAATATTAGCGCGTGAATTATTTTAAAACACTAATCAATGAAAACTTGTTGGCGGTTTGAAGTCGTTCAAAGGTGCCAGACAAGCGACTTCCCGTAAAACGAGAGGATAACTTCAAAATTTCGGCTTTAGACGACTAGGTAAAATGGAAAATCCCTTCCTTAAATCAGTCATTAATCAGAAATAATTGCAAGAAAACCTCATGCTACTACTTCATTATCCACTCAATTCACAGCTTCCAACAAAGTATGAAAACTGTAAAAAAAACTGAGAGATCACGGCTATCCCTTAGATATTAGATATGTAACTGTATGATAGAAAGAATTTCATTTTGGAACTCCCCTATTGCTCAATCAGCCTCCTTTCTTATCCACATCGCTTCTTTAGATGTGCCACCGTTTTCATGGTAAGATTCTCCATCAAGGTTGAATTTTAAAGATAAATATGTTATGAAATACATGAAAACACACAGAATTCTGAGCGATATGAAAATTGTAAGTATAGGCGTGGTGAAAGAGATTCTGCTGACGGTAAAAATCATTACACATCAGTAGTACAAATCTCGCTTCACATTAAGTACTAAATCATAAAATAAATCCACTTTTAGGCTGCTCTCCGAGAATTTATTTCCATTTAAAGGTGAAAAGGTGATATGAATAAAGATTTACATCTTGAAAAATGGAGTACATTACAAGGGGTTTGAAAAAAAGTGATTGTTAAAGTTGACGCATCACTGCTCTTGGAGCAACTGGTTAGGAAGATGATGATGGTGATTGTGGAACAGCTTCAGAAATCGTCACTTCAGCATCCCGGTTTTGGAACGCACTGGGAGTACATCTGGTTCCATCCCAGGCCACGGGCGCACTTCATCTTGACTGGGCTTCCCCATACGCACTGGCAGTAACTACATGGGTTTTGCGGATCTGCAGTGAGGTAATTCCCGGGCATGTAGCTGGAAGGACACGTCACGCCCTTGCACAGACGCGGCATTGCTTTTGGGGCGGCATAAACCACTGCTACCAAAAGTAGCAAGATGGCAACCTTGGTAGATACACCTGGCGACACGAATTCAACAAGTCAAACGTGGTAACCAGAGCAGTATGCATTTGATACGTGAACACATTAATACAAAATACAACTAACAAAAAAAACAATTTTGGTGTTAAGACCCGAATGAAAATAAAAGTACTCATTCAAGAAATTCCAAGTTTCATACGCGTAATTGTGCTATTTATCGTGCGCTGAAGAGAGTTAAAACTTTAAGAATTAATCTTACGACTATTATTGGAAATTATAAACTCTGACTCAGAAAATATATGTATATGAAAACATGGCATCTCTCAAATACAACAACGGTCACCTCGACAATGATGCAACTCACAGATGAATCATGATAATATTCGTGACCAGTACGTTGAAGTTAGCAAGAAAAAGAACAGCATATACAAATAAAATTGTTGAGCTTTTCACTCCATGTTCTAAGGTTGAATGTAAGAGGTCGACTTTTATATAGATACAACTTTTTCATGGGCAAAATTCTAGTCTAAACTTCTTTGAAAATTTTAATCAGCAAAATACTAATTCATGCATAAATTATAACGGAACAAAAATTGGAAGATTAATGATAATTTACGTAAGGAAACCTGTTAATGAAGACCGGTGAAGACGTGCTGTTGTAAATGCAAAAATATTTCCGACAATAACAATAACTTGCGGCGATACCTCCCACGTTTGTGCAACTTAAACTTTTCTTTGACTATTCCTGCTTTCTCTGGAATTTTTTCAACACCAAAGTATGTCTACACTTTGGCTGCCAAAACGTTTAGGTCAACAAATTATGATATGCTCTACTTGGATGCACATATGTTTAGAGACACATAAAAATCTAGGATCGACTTTTATTAGAGGAACGTGAAAAATTATTATAAAATGTTATTTGGGTACACTTCTTTCATTTGACTGTTAACACCAAAATACGTTTCCTTGTAGGAGTCAACTACTTTCAGGAAATATAACACGAAAAACTCACCAGCCATTTTCTGCAAATGGAATGAGATGGTTCAGCAGACTCTGTTCAAGATGAATCTTCCACGAGAGACTCTGATTGAGGCTGAGACTTCTTGGAGACCCGCTTATATACCGATTTTGGGTCCGATTTATCTTGAAAGGTGATTTATGTCCCTCGATAGTGGTGCTTCTTTTATCTGAATTTAGCCAATCGAAAACTCTAATCTAATGTCTTTCCGATTAATTCCTGACAGCGCAATTAAATTGGAATTAAGTTGTCAATATCGTAACGCTTAGGATTAACAGGTTCCTTCGCACCTGTCCGTCAGCGATAAGGAGTGAATTTCCGCGAATTCGAGTTCTTTTTTTTTCAGTAAAAGAATTCTACGTTACCTCGCAAAATATGATTTTCAAATTTTACACTCGAATTAAATAAATATGCTTTTGGTAATTTGACCGTGCCTACCTAACATACCTTCACAAGCTCATTTTTTCTCAAGCTGCGGAAGTAAACATTCTTATAGGCGCTCTGATTGAGCAGCTGTACAATGAAGATACTACCTACTTATGCGTCAGGTGGCATTATAAGCTATGTAACCACGTCATCATTTTTTTTCTGAAAGAGGAAATGAAAGTCCAGCATGGTAAAAAACATGTTTGTCGCTAATAACACTAAAAAGTAAATGAATGATGCATTATTTGCACGTTAAATCTACAGGATCGTTTCCTGTCCTAAAATCGTAACTTCCAATCTGAAAGCAGAGGGTATTACTATTTTTTTAAAACAACAAACGATCTATAAAATGTTTACCTATTCAAGGGTAAGAGCTGATTTTTCCAAGCAACCAGTCCATTAGTGTTACAAAGAGGTTGGCAAACAATAGTTATAAAATTAGATTAAAATCGCCTTCTACTTAGAAAACCTTCCGAATTGCGGTTTATTCCGAAATTCTGAAAGGGGTTTACAAATACTAGTTTACGAAAAAAGGACATCAAAAGATGTGGGTGTGGCGTAGAATGGAGAAGGTGAGTTGGGTGGATAGAAATACAAACATAGAGGTGCTAGAAATTGTCGGGGAGGAAAGGGTTTTAATTGAAGTAATTAAGCGCCGAAAAAAAAAATGGGTGGGTCAGATATTGAGAGGAGAGGGATTGCTGAAGAATGTAATAGAAGGTAGAACGCAAGGGAAAAGACAGAGGGGAAGGCAAAGGCAAAAAATGTTAGATGACATAAAGGATGGGGTAAGTTACCAGGTAACGAAAGAAAAGGCTATGAATACGGAATATTAGGGCACATGGACCTACCGAAAGGTAGAACACTTATGTATGTATGTCACACAATCCTCACTATAGTTGTTTAAGAGAAAAAAACAAATTTCATATTTTCTTTCATTTTAGATCGAAAAGATATTTTGGCAATACCAAAGTAATGATATAGAGATGAATGTATGCATTCCCAATGGCATCGTACTGACTGAATCCTGGGCGATTTAACAAAATTTCGGGTCGGGCATGATTTGTTTTCAATGTTTGGGCCGGGTTGGGTTCGGGATCAAATATGAACAGGCCGGACCGGCCCTGGGCCGAATACTTCTGCATCTCACTGGCATACAACAATTTTATCTTAATCAAATATGTAGCTCTTGCCACAAAATGCTCGCGATCCCTGCTATATGGAAAGGGAACGTTGAAGAAGATCTGGCCAAAATTGTTCCCGGATCTCTTGCTTGTGTTCAAGAGCCCTCCGAAAGGGCCTTTGCCAGAAAAAGTGGAGTTCCATCTTTGGACATTGGTTCGGCATTGTTCCTGAATCGAATTGAATGCGGTGTAGGACCCTTCCGGGACCCTCTAACGATGAGTGGGGGTGTCCATTTCAACTGTCACAAACTTATTCTACTAAGATTAATGACGTGACCTTGATTCAAACGAAATTTATGGAGAGAATAGTCATTGTTCTAATTGATGAGGAAAAGCTAGCGTTAAGTTCTTGCTATTTTTTTCTGAGCACGAAAATAGATTTCAGAACAATCTCCTTCTAGAAAGAATAACTCTCAAGTGAATAAAGGAACACAATAGAACTTAATCATAGAAGTATATAAAAGCAGATATATTAAAAAAAACTAATTAACTTTAGCTATGTTTCCATTAATTACTACAGAAATTATCGTGCTGTTATGGATAACTTAGATAGATAAGATGTTATCCCTCAATGACTAAAATTTTTTAATGGGGCAAAAGTTGTATTTAATTATCTATTCGAGGATGTAGATTGTTCGGCATGCGGCTACTTCAACAGGATACTTAATTCCCATCGGGATAAGATCTATTTCAAGATAGCAAGATTTCTTCTAATCTCTATTCAGAGAGAGATAAGGTGGAATCTTGCTAGTTTTCCTGGTTGTGAATGACTAAGGTCAAATTTAGATTCCTTGCATCAAGACAATACGATTAGGAAAATGTCTGGCATTAAAAAGAAGCAATTGTTAGCTAATTATATTTTCGAGCGCTTGCCGAAAGGCACAGAGCTATAGCGTATTTAAATGAATCTGATAAATCGCAAAACATCACCGTAAAACGGCCGCTATAGATACATTTTTGGAGAATACATTCGTACCTTTTCTTATAAAATGCATCTCGATATTTAGTCACCAAAGCATACCTTAAATCATTAATCCGGGTAATATTTAATTACAAACGAGAGTAACGCGATGTATGAGGGATTATCGCATCACGATATAAAGCTAAACGGAAATTCTTAAAAATCAAGCAAACGAAGCTAATAAATTTTAATTGCCACCGTTACTCATATTAAGTCAGGCTCCAGGGTAATGTCAAAATCTTATATTTAAATTCGCGAAGAATTTTAAAATATTTAAATTCGTGAGGAAAAATAGGTACCGCTTCGAGATTTTGGGGTTCAAATGGACCAAAACGCTGGAAAAATCTACTTTTTTTTAAATGTCGATGTTTTCGGCTTGGTTATAAGCCGAAACAGAAAAAGAGAACATTTGTGTTCACCGATTTTTTTCTTTGCATATTTTTCCTCTTATCTCTGTAATCTGTTGAAAATGCATTGGTATACAATCTTCAATTATTAATCAAAGTCGTTTACAAGAAAACAAAGAGAAAAAGTTCATTCGTTCGTTCACAATTAAAAAGACGTCAAAAACATTATCTGAAGATCATCTAAAAATTATACATTTATATACATATACTTTGATTAAGTTAAATTTTGCCGTTTTATTGACGAACAATTATATACAATTCTAAAATATTTTCACCGGACCAAGACATATTAGCTTCGTGTCAAGATTAACCAACCTACGTGAATTTCTGCTAAAATGAAGATCAATAAAGAAAGATTGATTCGACTCAAACAAATAATACAACATTTTGCTTTAGATTTGAGTGAACAGAGAAAATGAATACATTTTCTGCATCACGAGTATTTCTCGCAAGAATTCCTAGACTACTTACCATTAGAATTGTGTGAGATAAATTATATTTAACTAATGTCTCCTTTAGCTCCGTAAGGAAAATAAATTAACTTTGAACCATAATCAATTATAGTAACAAAAATAAAACACTTAAGAGTTCAGTCTGCTAACATTTACTACATAGTATTTGTAGCTCTTACCTACGGGTAAACAGCCAGAACAATATACAAAAGCATATTAAAGTCTTTAATACCATAAGGTTAGATTAGAAAACAACTTAAAAATCAATTAGGTAAATTTAAATTACGAATTTTTCATGAATTCATAAGTGTAATTTTTCGTAATTTTTCATTTTCTCACTAAATGGCATCTGTTGTGCATTCAAAATAATGCAATAAAAATATGAAACTCAAAAGCGTAAAGGTATAGACCAGTGGTTTTCAACAGGAAGGTAGATGAAGAAAAATGAAGATTATGTAATTATTCCTTTTCTGCAAATATGGATAAAGTGGAATGGTACATAAACGCAGGTTAAAGATCTGGTTAGACTATGCGATCCGAAAGAAGTCGAGGGTTTTACTTTACTTGGTAATTTGAGCCCCCTTTCTTTAGAAAGTTCGAAATGAAAATAATATCGCCTAAGATTCACGGAAAGCTGGCATGGTGATGCCTAGCATTCACACAACTTAATTTGGTCCGTCAAACCACGTGTTCGTGCGTGATAATCTACGGAAGAGTTATTAAACTCGCCACTTCTATACCGAGGACCACTTAATACCGAATAGTAGAAAAGTTATGATTTTACTGATTTTGCTTCCCAATTTTAGCATTTGTTAACATTTTGTTAAATTCATGCCAAATTTAAAGGAAAGTTTAAACGTTAAATCAATTTCCTTTGATCCATCGAGAAACTACAGTTAAAAGAAACAAAAATATGTAACTAATAAACAATCCGAAAGAATAACTAGGACGTAATAATGGACGTAGATTTAATTGTTGTTATAATAAACTATAGTGGAGTGAAATGAGACGAGATGACTGTCTCATTCCTAAAATGGGTTCTTGGGGCCTACTTGGTGTGTTCTATTTTGAAATCGACGCTTGTCTTGATATCGCGGGCCGCACAAGAGGAATTTGAGGGACGCATCCGGCCCGCGGAACAACTGTATGGCAGCCTTGTTCTACTGTTTCATATAGTGTTTAGAATCCTTGTTAATTTATTGTACTGTGCCGGTTTTATCTTGTACTTTTCAAGCTAAGAAATAAATGAGTTTTTGAACTTGATTATTTTTACCCATACATACTTTAGGGACCTTCTAAGCTTCGAGATTCTGTCTCATTTAGAATCGGCGGAAAAATTCGAATTTTGAGGGAGACTTCGACATCACATGCGAGAAAGGGGGCTCTCACCAGGAGCATATAGGTCTGCAGGGAGTTTAACGTTGGGATATCATAGAACAAATAAAATTGAGATAAAGAAATGTTTAGGGCTTAAGGCCAATAATGGTTATTGTAAGGGCCAATAATGGCTATTTTTGCTATCCCTAAACAAGTAAGGTACCAACAACACTGACAGGTAAAATACCTTGTTAACGGAAAAATACTTATCAAAGCCTAGAACATTCAGTGCCTGTACTCATGTTATGACTTCTTATCATCTACAGGGGAACGTTATTTAATTATTCAGTCTATGAGATAATAGTAACAAAGTACTCGTCTCTTTGATTCTTATCGGCTGCCTGCAGTATAAAAGAGGAAGCTGCTCTTGTCAGAGCCTAATTCGTTTGGAAACTGAAGCTTGGAAGCTGAAGCCTCAGGCTACATCCAGTGAGTATACGCTCTATAAATCTTTCAAAATTTATATACACGGGCACACAGTTTTGAAAGGAGAATGTTGCAGTATGACGTTCATTACAATTTCCGATTAAATAATTAACAAACATATTTGCTATCAACGCATAGAATCAGTTCTGGGAGACAAAAGAATAAATTCTTTAATAAATAATTTATACATTTCCGCAGAAACTACTGCACGACCGGTTTTACATACGTGTTTGCACCTTCATGTTAGAAAGGTAGTAAGCCTATTTATTTTGGCATGTCTTTCCAAGAAATCACGCCTTCTAGCATCAATGTTATCTACTCGTTGCGATTTATGTTTCGGCAAAAAGTAATTTCATTTTCCGTTACGTATAATGCTATGACGAGATAATTACTAACTGAGAATTAATATTTTCTTTCCATAATCCTATGCTTATTTATCGTTTAGAATATTCATTGTCGATAACATTTTCTGAATTGCTCGGATATCGAATAATTTGAACTTCTTAATGCTTAGTCAAAGAATCGGTTACTTTTTGGATGGATGTCTACAGGATGTCCAACTAAAGGATGTACTCATAATTCAATGACCGAGATTAACAATTTTTCCTGCATAAAATAAAAATGATTCATATATTATAAAATACTTCGCTGGTCATACACTGCTCGATAGTCGGCCAGAAGAAGCAGTAGAAAACCGTAATTAGGTAAAATGATATTTTCGGCAACTAGAATATGAAGTTTTTTACCAACGTTTTCCGTTTCTTTAAAACAAATTTACTTCGTGCTTTCGATTTGTCGTTACCTTGCACATAATGGTCTCAAATCGACGTCTCAACCAACTTCCTGTCCTATTCCAGAAATGCGTACCGCCCTCCTCTTCGCAATCGTGCTTGTGGTGGTTGCATCGGTCACGGCCGAGGATGGATGCCACCTGGTCAAGTGCCCTCCATCCATGCCTGGAGTGCACAACGTGATTCCCAATCCCTTGGACTCTTGCTCTTTCTGCTGCTGCCGCACCGGAAAGCCAAAGCACCATGAGTGCCCAGCCAATTTCGGATACGACCATGGATCCAGGAAATGCGTCCGGGCATCGGAATGCGCCAAGTGAACTGCTACTGTTACCATGGCGCCCTATCAACAGGTGTTGGAGGTGTAGAAGTACCTGTGACCATCCCACAGTGTTTACGCTGATGCTTCAAGACTTTCGCCTAATGTCACCAAAATTATCAGCAAACATTTGGAGCTGACGAACTATATCTTTAGATTTGCAGCTAAAGCGAACCATGTAATCACAGAAAATATAAGAGAACTTTCAACATCTCTGACTAGATTCTGTATAACAATTAGCCATTGAAAATAAAGCCAAGAAAAGTATGAGTCCTGATTCTCATTCATTGTCGTTCATTACTAGTAAGCTAGGCACGGTGAAAAAAGGAAGCAAAATTTCTCATTTGCTTGGGCAAAGGAATTACTTCTTTGTTTATCATACGATACTTTCGTTGATGTTGTAGCTCAATAAACCCTAACCGAAGATTTTTAAGAGTGCACTATTAAGGATTTTCTATCATGCAAAACAAGTTTTCCAGATTTATCCATTGCCAGATTCATAAAAGATCGCAAACTGCAATCGATACAATATATCGACATTTCGATACAGTATATCGACATTTCGATACAGTATATCGAATTTTCCGATATTATATTGAATTTTTAACGATTCCAAATAGAAAAAGTATGCTATGATAAAAATAACAATATATTAAACCGTTATTTTATATACATCCTATATATATTCTATGTATCCTATATGCAGCAACAGCTCCGATTTCGCACGAATGTTATTTCCAAATCAAAATTTGCAAAAGAATAAGGTCTTAAAATACGAAACGTGAATTGAAAAACTTTTATGTTTCAATCTTTATTATTTTCGAAAGTTTCACTCATCGAGCTTACATTAATATCAAAAAAGCTTACATTAATATCAAAACATTAATAACTACTGAATCCAGAAAATTGTATCAGGAAAGACTGTCTAAAGAAAGAAGCGTGAAAATGTCTGATTAACTAATTGAATGAACTGGTAGACATCAAAGGGAAAATCCATGTGAGACGATGTATAATTTAACCGATGGAATGGTTGTTTTTCACTAAATATTGCAGCTAACTCAATTCCCAAGACTGTCAACTGCTGGCACCCTTCAAATTCTCGCAAATTTGCAACCCCTCTTCAAAACAAAGAATTATTCCTTAGCGTGTATTTCGTAGATATGGAAAATTAGTTTTATATCCTCAAAATTACTACAATCATACCAAATAAACTACATGGCGAATAATCATTAACTTGTTTGCTGCTGTGGATGTATAATGAAGAAAACCTTTCAATCAATACGCTTTGCAACAGTTAAAGAAACCTTACCCTTATTCACAGTTTGGATACTCCTTGATTGAAAACCACTACTTTGATACAAGAAATAAATAGAATATTTTCCGTTGAAGCGCTCGAATTAAAAAAATAATAATAATTAATTTTCTACCCGTTTACTTAGTCATTCATGTTCATATATGTGTGAATACATGCATATAAAACTACGATAGCACACTGCAAGACGCCCTCCGAGATTGTTAAATGGATATATTCTTCACATTGACGAACTCTTAACGACGATACATAATAAATGCATTCTCATTGGTTGTAATAAAGGTAAGTGATCCAGAAGGCGGAATTAAGATTAGAGTCTTTTTTTTCCATTTAACGTAATTTCAATGATATTACATTGTATCGTACTTCTTTAACAGAAGTGTTAATTTAAATTACACACAATTAAAATCACAAGGAGGAAACACAAGGGAAAGAAGTGTAAAAAATCTGCACAGACCTACAAATGGGGATATCTAAAAGATAGTAAAATAGTGCCTGATCTATAAAAGATATAAATATTCAATATATAGTCGCTGCAGACAATCCGTAATTCGGTAATATGTCATAATAATCTATAAAAATTTAAATACATGAAGGATAACAGCGCACAACATTTTTCAAAAGTATTAATAAATGCATCGGTATCATCACGGGTAAGCAAAAAACTAGATTCTTTATTTTTATTCATTTAATGGTAACACATTGCAATTTGCTCAGTGGACCAGGTGGCAACAGTCAAAATAATTTTACAACACTCCACCACATTTTCTGTTTCTCATGCACTTGACTCGACTATATGGCAAATAAAGCAGATTTTGAGTCTAATTAAACTTCCCGGTGAAAAAAAAACAAGGAAAAAACGGGTGTGAAAAAGCGTTTCGAAGTTAGAAATTGGATCCGGATCTCCCAATTTCTGGTCGTTTTATTTTACCAATTGAGCTATCACCGAAAGACTCTCAATCCCTGTAGGGAAAAGCAAGGAATATCTGGCAAGTAAGATGATGAACCTTCTGGCAAGTAAGATGATGAAGAATACCAACCCAACGAATGGAAGCTCCTATTGTTATAGGTATTAAGGTAGGACTGCTCTTGTATTCCTTACTACACATTCTCAGAAGGACGGCAGGATATTTACGTAGGTTTATAGATAGAACTCTGAGGAAGATGACGAAGAAGGTAATTGAAACTTTGACGGCAAATACGCTTCCTGACTTAACCTGGTTAGCAACTAAGAGCAGTTCTTACTATGTAAAACAATATTCAGCTGGCTAATCGTACCTTATACACAAGCTTAACCAACCTCCCTGGAAATAACTGCAATTAATAATAGAGGCTGCCGGATAGCCATGTGGGTAACGCGTTCGACTCCATTGAAAGCGGTCCTGGGTTCGATTCCCGGAGGGAGCCCATTCGTGCGATGTGACCTCTGCTGTTGAAGTACTTTTAGCAATACAATTACGATACAATAACTACAATATAAGGTACTGCCGTCTATTTTTGAGAAAAATGAAAATATTTACAAATTCAAAACAGAAGACATCTGGGAAGATTTGAGTAAATTATCTTTCGCAATTACAATAGCAGTGTATTGGAATGGCTTGCAAATAATGCACTCATTCCCTTCCCGGAATGTAGAAGTTTAAGAGTGATTTAAATATATTATTCCACTATCAAGTAAGTTGAAAGACCTTGTGTAAAAAATAGTACTTAGTTGATAATTCTTCAGTAACATGATGATGTATAGCACTGGGAATATTAGTTAATAATTTAATACAAATATTTTTATTCTTTACTATGTTAAATTCAAACATAATATCTCTAGCATCCCGAAGGTATTGAGTGATATAATGTTAGTTGTACATTGAGTGAAAATGTGTCCACTTGACTATGGTAATTTATTCATTCAAATCTGTAAGTTTTACTTATGATATAAAAAGAATCGTTGAACATGAATCAAGAGGAACGCAACTTGTAGTAAGATAGATAATAATCAGAAAAGCACAGCGAAGAGTAATTCCTAACTGTATTTGATTTATCCTCCCGTGTTTGTAAAACTGTAGAAATAGTTCGACAGAAAGTAATATGGGAAAAATTATCTTTCACATACAGAACTGTATTAAATTGAATTGTCTTGTGAAGGATGAACCTATTCCCAATATAATTTATAGCGCGGCATATAAAATACTTGTAAGGAGTTGAATAAAACGTTTAATATGTTAATTAAACAGGAATGTAATTCGTTGAAGATTCCTAAACTGATATGAAATCAAATGTCTTAGATATTGAATGAAAATGTGACCACTTTGCTTCGGCCCTATAGTTTTTTTCTCTATCTGCAACCAAGTCATATTTATGACATAAAATGAATTGTTTAAAATGTATGAAGAGGTAGGTAAGATGGAGAAAACGGAAAAACGATCTATGAAGGCCATTAAAGACTAAGTGTTTTACAAATGAATGATTTCCAATTACTCTAAAACAAAAGCTAATTTTCTCCATGGACAGATAAGAGTAGTAGGTACTAATATCAAGAAAATGAAACAAGATCCAATAGTTGTAGATTGATGTATCTATTTTCAACTGACTGATTATGATATAAAATCTGTTCTATCTCAGATAAGATGAACATGCCGATTGATATGCTTTCTTAAGCATATGATTAGGATTCCGATCCAGAAAAAGGAAACCAATTACCAAGATTAGAGGCCGAGGAGGAAACATTCGAACGCTAGATATCCTAACTTAAGATCACAGGAAAAACTTTTTGATTTTTATATTTCGCAACTTTAGAATAACTTAGTTGTTTCCTTGTTCCACTCGAACACGCGCTGCACTGTATTGTATACTTCGCTCCATTCCGGACAATAAGTTCCAGATTTCCTTATAGGCTATTTTGTATTCATGAAGTAATGTATCTAAGAAACAAATAAAATAAGTATAATGATAGAGAGGGCCAGCGCCGTTCTATGGATGCGAGGGGGGCATCACACCCGGCATCTAAAGGGGACACGCTGCTACACACGATTCATCTAGGAGAGATTATGGTGTGAAATTAAAGATTTACAAACATTTAGAGGAAAACATTATGGATGGCTCAATACGAGAAAGGAATATTTGTGCAGTGGATTAAATCGAAGGATTGGAATCAATAAAAATAATCAATAATTTTCTGGTACCAAAAATAAATCCTCTTCAGATTTTGAATATATATTTACTAAAAATTTGATCGAAGTCTTTCCTAATTTGAAAATAGGTTTAAGATTGTTTCTTGTCGCTCCGGGAAACTATTATTGCTGAGATATTGATACTCAAGAGTAATGCGAACTATTAACTCATGATGAACATTCACTACATCAGCATAATTAATCGTTGTTGAAGATTTGTGACCAATGTAAGCAGGGTAAAGAAGTCATAAAACAATGGTTTTTCTAAGTCGTACAAACTAATGTTACCTGCAAATCAGGAAACATGGTTTTGGTACTTAGTTTTCAGGGGCGGCTAATTACGTTCGCACCCGGGTTGCAGATAGGCTGGGTGAGGCTCTAGAGCGGGTGAACCACGATCCTTATTTCTTCGTTAATTCATGGAAACGGAATATACTTAAATGCCAAAGAATGGCCATTAATAATGAAATTGAATCTTGAAGATTTCATCAAATCTGTTTTGGTATTTCGCTGATGTAAGATTGCGCAGATCATTTGCGGCAATTATCGAAGCAAGAAAGATGAAACATTCTAATTCTGCATATTATCGATTGCTTGATATCTTGGAGATACCCTTTTCGAAAATATTACCATAGATGATCCGCAACTGTAAAATAAGACCAACGTGTGTTAAATAATTAGCAAATCTCTAGCGATTAATTGGGAGATTGACGAAAACTTCCTGGAAATGTACACTGTTTAGTCTGGTGAGCGCGTGCTGTATTCGGAACTGTGCGAGAAAGTGCTATATTTGTAGATTGGAGAATGTCCAGCTTAAATCCGTGCGTTAAGTTATGAATATACAGCAATAAATCCGTAATTGTTACCGTTAGTATTTTTGACTTTGATCGGAATCAATCGATCGATCTAATAATTAAAAAGGTGAATAATGAGATGAATAGCTCAAGACATTCTGAGTGCTTCCTATGTCCTCGGAGGACGCATAAGATGCTCAACAACCCCTCTGATACATACGACGTTCTGATATCCATTTCTACCATAATCTATTTTTTCTGAGGGGAAATAAAAGGTATAATTAGGTATTTAAGTTCAACGGTATGTGCATCTCCGGTCGCCCGCTGTCAGGCGGTTGGGGATATATTTATGCAGATATTGTGTAATTAAATGTAAAATATTTTTATTTTGTTGCTATAATTTTACGCTTTAAATTCATCTGAATGCTGATCGTAATTTACTAAATGAGTTATTACTAGTACGTACATATCTACAGACAGAAATATTACCATTGGTTAAGTAATAATAACAACTCTCCTGTTTATGACTTGCTGAGTCAACATCTTGAGAGTTACCATGTCGAGGCTACTTATATACGAGCCTAACGGTATGAAGCGAAGCAAATATCGTTAACGTATAACGGCCTAATGCTGTTTCTGGATGAGATGGTGCGTCTGTCTGGAGAATTTAAATGTTTCAGAAATCGGAAATTGTGAAATAATTCTAAAAAACCAGGAAATTTATGTAAATGATAAAGGGCCCTATACTACTCTACTTTGGCTTATACTATGTATTCCTTTCCAAGCTCTCCATCTCCAAATGAGGAAAAAAGCGATATTTTTCAGATCTATGGTGTCCTTTCCCATTTTCCCCATCTTAAACATTAAAAAATGATGCATCTACAAATTTAAATAAAAAATTCAACTCCTTTTTGAGATTAGGAAACCATAATGATTGATAACTTCTACAGCAATAATCCATTTTCTCTTGTTTGTTTTAGATAAATAAATTCGAAAAAGTATGGTACTCTGATCATTACGGAACGTAATTGCGGCAGTGGCAGCCAGAAACCTCCTGATTCAGTGCGGCTAAACCGCCTTGATTTTTCCGCATAATTCTCCTTTTCCTAAGAGCTCCTTCCTTTTGACCAGCATGCCCTATGTTAATTGCTACTTTAAATTTCAACCCTTTCTCATATAACGAGAATGCTTCCGTTTTTAAATTTGTGGTGGGATAGCCCAACAAGGTAAAATTTTCAAATAAATTAAAATGATTAATATTGTGATAAAGAAACAAACACATTGACTTAAATGAATACAAATATGTCATGCTTCCCAAGCGACCAACCAAATGTAAGCAATCGAAGCAATATTAGGATTGCATTCAGCCAACAGAAGAGCAGAACCTCAACTTCTCCTTAAACTGATGGATCACTCAGGATTTTTAGTAATTACAATTAAGACAAACAGCCGATAAAAGTGAGGCGGAGACAATCTGTAGGAGATAAGCTACTTATCTATCCACTTCTCATTCTGCTTCCGGAGATTATGCCAACCAATAATAGGACAGATGATAAATACTAGTATATAATGGGAGAGACTGCAAGGGAAGATCACACTGGGGATTCCTCTGAGAGTCGAGTAAGATACTCATAGCCGAACCTCCTCCATCAGCAACATGAGTAAGTATCCGTAACCGTGGAAGTAGCATTGATGAAACAACTCATATTTAAATCTTAATCTGTCAGATGAACATAGGATTGAGTCGTGATTCACTATTTCGTGAATTAAATTACACAGTTGAAAATAATACAAGACGAACCAACGGAGTTTAATGCACCTATGTTTTCTGAGCTAGCATCGACTAAAACTATTTTACACCATGAGTATTTCCTTATTTTATTTAACTAAATAGTAGAATTCAACTCCTAATATTTATAACTTGTTCAGTATTTCATTTTGTATTTTTCCCCACAGAGCTGCTCCTGCCTCTTGCAATCCTCGTGGTGATCGCCGCCTCAGCTTATGCCAACGATGGCTGCCACAAGGTGAGCTGCCCTTCCATGGTAGAAGACGCTAAGAACTGGGCACACGCCAACCCTGACGACCCCTGCTCATTCTGCTGCTGCCGCACCGGAGAGCCAAAGTACAAGCTGTGCCCACCAAACGCCGAATTCGACCCCAGCCAGGGCAAATGCGTCCACTCTGACCGATGCCTTAACAAGAATTTTAAGATGCAACCTCATAACTAATTGGTGTCGAGTCTCTCTGCAGACATCCAAAGATATTAACGGCCAACAACATCCAATGGTTTAGCTAAATTCAAGCACCCAATATCCATGTACCATTCCGTAAAATAAAAACTAAGTGTGAAACATATTTTCTGTATTATTTCAGCAACAAAATGTCAATGCACGGCAAGATATCCTTATCAAGATAATAATATATAATATCAAGATGTAATATACCAAGAAATAATATATAATATCAAGATATATTGCGAATTTCCGGATAGAATATTAATTTGGCTGGGAATGCTTAAGTCTAAAATTGAACTAATTATATGGAACATGAAATTAAGGCTTCAATTGCAGAAAATACCGATTCAAATTACAATAGAAAACAGCTAATAGCGTAACGAGCATCATAGATGGTCCAATCAAACAATAAAGTTTTCTTTCAAGAAACTTCTCTATATAATTTTTTTTTCAAAATCTAGAGCCTCTTGCAAGATTTTGCGAAATGGCAAAACTAATTATCTGAATAATTTCTAAAATTGCAATCATCATGTACTAATATGTATAATTTAGTCATGAAAATAACTTTGATCAAGAATCACATTTATATACACTTTAATTGTGACTGCTGCTTGTTATATACAAAATTTATCAGTGTTCTTGAGAGGCTTCATGGGTACCGTAGCGGACATGCCTAAGAGTATATATAGTAGATAAGGTCCTTATCCTTACTCTGTGGACCATACAAATTAATTTACTAATTGTACTTTATTATCCGCAGAAAATATGACAGAGATCCTAAAAAAATGATAAATTAAAATCAGGCGGGTATATTCCATGGACAACTCAAAATTTATCGCAAAAGAAGACATTACTTACGCAGACAAATCATATTTGCATTACATCGTTTTATATAACCACACCAAATCGAACGAAACTAAACATTTATCTAAAATAATAATTCATCCAAAATATTTGTTTTAATAACGAGATAAGAATCTTCAGTTTTATTGAAGCCTTGCCCATGGATGATTCAAAACACAATGTCAAAGACAGTAACTCTGCATATTTAATTAGCAGATTTAAATCCAACATCATACTGTTTGTAAATGTGATTATTTGTGTTGATAAAAACGTTTATTTTGTTTTTCAAGGGGGAAACCCCATCTAAGCATGAAGTGGGCACCAATCACCTTCGAAACATATCATAAAACATAATTAGAGATTGAGATTTTACTGTAAAGAAGATATACAATTAACTTTTCTCCCATTTACTAATATTTATAGAATATCTTATTTTAATGAGAATTATTCGGTCATTTCTCGTTCATTCCTTTTACATTGACAACTCTCTCGCGCTGGCTTTGAGGAAAATCTATTCAAGAATCGCGCCAAATGATAACTGGTGCATTTTTTGCTGGCTATATTCAACCAATTGATCGACTCAGCCTAAAAAATGAGAACCAGAGATAAAATACCTCAACAAAATTAAACAGAAGAATAGTGATGCCAGTCACAGGAAGTTGTTTTCATACCGCTAGGCCCATCTTAGCAGCCTTAGTAACTCCAAAGGCGTTGATAACTTACGGGTGGGGGACGTATTAAAATTGCTCAACCAACGGTAAATCTTCTGTTTGTGGATTGTACATATTCCGTAATAATTCGTTTCATAAACTATGAGTCTTTCCCGTGAATTTCAATAGTAATTTTCAGATTATAAATATTTGCATTCATCCACACCAAGAGTAGCGAAACTTATTAAGGGGCGAATCAAGTAAGTGCATTAAAAGTGCTTGGCTGATTAGATCTATAGTAGTATTTATGTATTTTTCTTAAAATTAATTGTATAATCCTCAAGAAAGAATATGTGAATTATTTCTCATATGCAGAAAAAAATACAAGCTAAACGATTACGATAGACAATATCTAAATAGGAATTTTACAATTCTCATAATGAGAGCTCCCAAAGTAAAACACTCAATAAATTCGTGGACCAAAATTAGATGAATGAAAGCCTTTTACGTGCCGAATCTGTTCCGCAGAAAGTAGGAGACCACTGATCAACACAATATCTACTTAATACCCAACCCGCACAATGCAGAATCGCATGCACTGTTATACTCAAATAAGTAATTGATTACTACCTCCATAGAGAAAATATGGATTTTTTGATTCACTATTTCTAAAGTATATTTTCCTAATTATACGCCCGATATCTGAACCTCCTTTATACCCGAAGGGTTGCCGGATATCTTATATATCCTCTGATATATCCTCTAAGCACCTAATTATATTAAGTTAGTTCAATATAAGTTACTAATTCATTTATTTCACTGATTCCGATCCTAAATCAAGAAGCAAAGTTCTAGACTTATAGTCTAGAACGTTGCTAAAGTCTAGGCAACGTTCACAGACTTGTCGTACCAATTCATCGAAAAGGCACGTATACACGCTGGACCTCCAATATTCTACAACAGCACTTGGCTGCATAGGTACGAATACTACACATGCACACCCCGGACGGATTCTAACAAACGTATATTTCACGGAATTTTTCGATACTCAAATAAATAATAAGCTTGACAAAGTCTAATTATTTGAAAGCATGTCCTCTTATTTTACCATTGTGACTCAGCTGTGGTAAGATATTCAAAAATAGTATCTCCAAGATTTACTTTAGTATCCGCGAAAAATATAACACTGATTCAAAAAGAAATTAAAATCAGGTGGGTATATTCCACGGACAACTCAAAAATTATCGCAAAAAGAAGACATTACTGACGCAGAAAAAGCATGCATGCATTACATCGTTTTATACAACCAAATCGAATCAAATAATTCATCTAAAATATTTTTAAACCACGAAATAAGAATCTTCAATTTCATCGAAGCCTTACTTATTGATGACTGATTCAAAATACAACGTCAAAGAAAGTAACTCTTCATAGGGAGATTTATTAGATACTGTAACTAGCAATCGTAACTACGCAGAATAAGTATCTGTTGCAATTCTCCAGCTTCGATGATTGCCGCAAATGATCCGCAGCACATTGTATAATCAAAATACTTTGATAAAATCTTCAATATCCACATTCATCATTCGGTTTCATTTATTTACATTCAAGCATTTACCTTTTAATGATTTAACGACGGAGTACAGCACGTTGTTCATCTTTTTTTAATGAGTATATCCAAGCGTGACTCCGTGGAACTCAACACCTACCTTAAAAGAGAGAACACTTCCAGAACAGATTTTTCATTTCCACAGCAGATTTTTATTGATTAGTTTCACCTGAAGATGTCAACTCGTTGACAAAACAATTAAAATTTAACCTCATTTTACTATTTCCTAGAAACATTGCTTCACGACTCTACAAAAAGCTGAAATAAGGAAAATTGGAGTCATCCGGAATGGAGCAAGGTATACAATACAGTGCCGCGCGTGTTTGAGTGGAACAAGGAAACGACTGACTTATCCAAAAGTTGAGAAATATAAAGCTCGAAAGATGAGAAGTGCTTGCGATCTTTTAATTACAAATTCTAGTGTACACCATCGAATGTTTCCTCCTCTAATCTTGGCAATTGATTTTCTTTTTCTCCATCGAAATCCTAATCATATGCTTAAGAAAACAAATCGATCGGCATGTTCATCTTATCTGAGATAGTCATAACAGATTTTCTATCATAAGCAGTCGGTTGAAAATAGGTACATCGATCGACAACTATCGGATCTTGTTTAGATTTCTTGGCTACTCTTATCAATCTATGGAGAAAATTAGCTTTTGTTCGAAAGTAATTGGAAATCATTCATGTGTGAAACAATTTATTTGCAGCCGTTGTCAGATTATTATTCTTTTTTTCTCTATGTTGCCTTCCGCTTCATACATGATAAATAATTAATTTTATGTCATAGTTATTACTAGTTGGCAAATTAAAAAAAATAGAGGGCTACATCAAAGTTGTCACATTTTCACTCTAACACATTTGGCTACATAATACTTTAGGATACATCAACACATTAAGTTCCAATTTAACATAATAATATATTAAATGTTTAACTCTTCTCGTAAAAACTATTTCAAATGCCGTCCTATACTTCAGATTGGGAATAAGTACATCGTTTGCAAGCCATTCCAATTCAATACTGTTCTATTTATGAGAGTTAATTTATAAAAATCATTTCTGAGATCCTTGATTCTGATTAGGATGCCTTTCTGCATGTCCATACTACTTCCTGCCTATCCACTTCCCCAGTTTCACGAGCTCGGGAAGATAAATACGATGTTAACCTTAAGGACTTTTCCGATGAAAGAAATTTTCATGATGAAAGTATTTTTCCCCGTTTTTCTATTCAGATTTTAATAATGATAATTAGGCAGTGATATAGGAAAAGAAATTTATTTAGCTCGACTAGGGATGTACCCTTAAACCCTTGGATGAATTGAGCTGGAAAACATCGACGTGACTCTGACTCTCATTCCAATTTAGTACTGTCACTTTGAGATAAAGTTTCAATTACACCAACAATGTTCTAGGCCAACGGGTGCTGAGTCTTCGGACCTCTCAGATCACCGATCTCACAATTTTAAATCCCGCTGACCATTTATGTGAAGTATTTAAAAGGTAATACCTACCATATAATTGTGATAAAAGTTCTACTTTATTGACATTAAATTCATGCTGTTGTTCGTCTACCCTGCGATGGTGGATTTCGACACAAATAGAACTATAAAAATTGCAAATTATACCAAAATTTCTTCACCTGCAACCAAAAGTTTCTCATTTGTACTAGTCTTTTCCGGCTTTTTCACGATTCGGAGACTGCAGAATTAAAAATGACGTTTCCTGGATCCCTGGAATGTCTGAAATCACTGTCTTTATGCAAATTGACGGTAAAATTATACAAATAATTTGTAATTTGTAGTTAAAATGGTATCTATCTTTCCTAACTACTTAAATCTCTTAGTAAAAACGAGCACATATGTTGGCAAATGAAAGTCAAAAATGCCTCAATACTTATTAGATTAGTGGAATAGGCTTTTTCAAGCTTATTATTTCGGAAAGAATTGGAAAACCGTTTGTTTTGGAAAATAAAGAGCCTGATTTTGCACTATATCCATCCAATAATTCATTTCTTCGAGCTCCTTCTATTGGACCTAAATACCCCGTATTAATCTCATCCTTAAATTTCACCCGATTTTTACATAAAAATATTGGGGATTCTCTGCTCTAGTGACGATATTCCCGGAGAAAGTTGCTTGACAGGGAGATGTACCATGGGGACCGGTATGATAGCTGAGAAGGCTGTCATGAACTCTGAAAAATCCAGAGAAAGCAAACTACCTGTCATGTACTATTATTTTTGTGTTACTTATCTGTAATATATTTATGTATATGTATACAATTAGCACGTAGATTGTGGGTATATATTATGTTTGTACAATGTATTTTTGGAGTTAATATTATTGTTATTAGATCAAAATTGAGATGGAATAGACAACCTAAAAATATTATTATAAAGCTATAGTCTGTAAAACTTTTATTTTTTATTCTGTTATTATTATTATTTTTTTCATTTTATGTGATGTTCGAACATCTCAAGTGTTCATTGTTATGAAGAATTATATAAACCTGGTTTATGAACATTCTCTTTGTGCATTTTTTTTTAAATGGATATTTTGTGGCACCTCCTGACGAGCTCTTGCTCAGGAGGACCTGAATTGTTAACTCTCAGCATTATGTTCGTTCTTTTATTATGTTTCATTTTATTATTATTAAATTCATTA